>APFE031737620.1:183402-194089 GCA_000404065.3 Pinus taeda | reverse complement strand
AATTAAATTAATTACTAAATTTTTTTATATAAACATGAATTATTGTTTTCAAAACCTACACTATGAGTAAACCATAGCATTGGCCATTAATATCTATGTACATATTTATAAAGAAAACGACTTTTATAGAAGCAATAACACGGAAGGAAGAGATATCGAAATCGCGGGAAAGAGGGGTGAAAGAAGAAGTTGCGGTATTGACTGCTGGTCTTGCGGCGATAAACGCGGAAATTGCCGTACAAACGCGGAAAGTGCGGGAGATAGAAAGATTAAGTAACTCGACCTATTGACTCCTAGTAACTACTCCACCAGAAATGGCGTGACACAGTGGGAAATGGCGTGTGGCTAAAAATTTGACTGTGATTCACAAAGAATGACGTTGTTTAATGTTTTATACTTTACCATTTAATTTAAGTTTAGGTGGTGTATTTAGTTTACAATGGCATAGTTTATTGAGGTATAATTTTTGATAGAAAATAAATGGAATTTTAGCATAATTTTGATTATAAATTTCATGAATATTTTTGGAAATTTAAGTTATAGTTGTTAAGCTTTAAGATTTTGGGTGCCTAGCTATGTTGGTGTTGAATCCATTTCCATTTCAAAAACAAGATTCAAGTACTCTTCACGTCAATCTTTTGAAAAAAAATGGCCACATTTCATACTACCATGACACATCATTTACATTCTCATGCTTACGTTATAAATATTGTCATAGTTTAAATGTTCTTATCAATTTTAAATTTATTATTGGTATTTGATTATTTTTTAATATAATTATGGCACATTGTTTACATTCTCATTTTTAAGTTATGAATAATGTAATAGTTTAAATGTTTTTACCAATTTATATATTTTTACTGGTATTTGATTTTTTTTTTTTATGTAATTATGGTGATAACATTCAAAATAAGCACTTAATTTTATTTAATTATCAATAATTATTAAATGAGTGATATAGTTTTAACTTCCACAAATATTTTGAAATAGCCATAAAACAAACACTGAGATTTATTTCAAAAGTAGTTATATTCTATTTACTCTTTTAATTAAAATGAGTAATAAAAAAAGGCATATTAACATGTTTCATATCAATCTAAGCGATGACTTTTTGGGCAATGTGGTATTAGTGAGCCATGGTATTGGCCATGGTATTGGCCCATGGTATTGTAACAAACTCAATTTACAAGTTAAGAATCTCCATGGTAAAGTGGGGGACAATATCCATAGTTAAGGATTTTGTTACCTATTTTTTAAATGTATATTTTTTTAATTCATATATCAATCATTTTTATAATTAATGGTAATAATTTTAAATAAAGTTATAATTTAGTTATTTTTATGAATTTTTTTAACTTTGGAAATTTGTGATATCATGATGTAAGTGTTTCGATGGCTATCAATGTGTACCAACCATTTTATATATATGGTCGGGTTAGTAGTAATATTTTTTATGTCATCATAAATTTGGGTATAGATGTAGGTATAGATGTGAGAAAATTGTAAAAAACTAAAAAAATTATTATTATAATTTTTTTTTTGAAATGAGTTGAAAAATTCAAAGGAAATATTAAAGAAATTAAATTAAGTACAAATGCGAGAAATGCAAGGAAAATCAACCATTACTTCAATAAAATTTATGAAATAACTTGAAAATTTCAAATGTAATTTAATATAAAACTTTTAAGGAAATTGTAGTACTAATTGTGTGTAGGTGTGAGAAAGTGATACAAGAAAAACCATTTTCTACAATGTCATTTTTTTTTATAATGAACCACTTCTACATAGTCTTCATGGATCACTTGATTATACAAAATCCCAACAACGTGTCTTCATGAATCCCATGATTATACAAAACCCCAACAACTTGTATGACCTATATCATTTAATGATGTTAATTAAGTATGCACAACAAATTGTCTTCATGAATCCCATGATTATACAAAATCCCAACAACGTGTATGACCTATATCATTTAATGATGTTAATTAAGTATGCACAACAAATTGTCTTCATGAATCCCATGATTATACAAAATCCCAACAACGTGTATGACCTATATCATTTAATGATGTTAATTAAGTATGCACAACAAATTGATAGATCATTTATTGCAATAAATGATGATATCATCATATAAACATGATAAATTATACAAAACCCCAACAACATGTATGACCTATATCATTTAATGATGTTAATTAAGTATGCACAACAAAAATTGATAGATCATTGGTTGTAATAAATAATGACATCATCCTATAAATATGATAAATTAAATGTGGAGATTCAAAGGAAAAAATCACTAACAATGTGCTTAGTCTCTTTTCTTTATTTATTAATCATTTTCTACATAAATATTACAAAACTAGACTTAATTACCCCTTCCTCTAAATTTCAAAGATCATTGGGTTGTCAAGCCAAAGAGCATTGTAGCCTCAACCATTATTTAGTCTCTTCATTCTTCAACCATTCATTTCTTCATGGGTTCCTCTTATTCCTACATCTTACAACTTCCATGTCAACACTTCATGAATGGTACTTTATTCCCTTTCTCTTAGTTTTGTTGGAAAAATATAAAGTGGCAGCTATTAATTCCAATTTTTCTTAACCTTAATGTTTTCTTGTGAATTTAGTTAGTATTATTGTGTTATTTATTTAGATCTTTTCATCAAAAATATCAAGAAAAAAAATAGTAGCAAAAGAGGACACATAAATTAGGCTCTCAACGAGGGAAAAAAACCACTCCAAGGGGAAAATCAGAAAAATCTTCTCTTCTTATAGAATTTGCTTCAAAAGAGACAACGAAGAGCTAATGCCTAGACCAAATCCTCCTCCAAGTACCAAGTCAACCTTTCTAGTCAAGTCTTTCCCTGATCCAACTTCAACCAGCATCACATTGAAACTTAGACTTTCTAGCTTCAGTACTACTACTTCGACCTAAAACTTGAGCCCTCTAGATGTTGTAGAAAATCTAACTCAACCCTTCAAGAAGTCTTCCAAGGTCAACCAAGTTAAAACAACATATATTTCTCTCACAGCTACTTGATACTACAACTCAGACCTGCGATTTCAACCTTCTTGGAAGTTGTATAAACCCTAATCCTTCACATGTGTGTGAGAGAGTGAGCCCAAAAACAAGATTTCCTTCCTTCCTTTCTTCTTTTATACCTTTTCTATCTTTTTCTCCTACTTCCCAGCTACAGGTCAAACTTCCTTTTTGAAATTGAACTTGTGAGTGAGTGAGACACAAATGAGGTTGAAGTGCTTGTATTTTTAGCTTTTCTAAAGGGTTGAATTGCCTCCTTTAGGCTTACATGAAGCTACCAGGTCTGAATTGTACTTTTGGAGTTTCCTGGATTTTCTAGGCTCAAAATCATTCTTTATCCAATAACATTTTTCCCGGAAAGGTCTTATGAACACAATGTTGACTTTCTTGACTCATGACAATAACTCATATGACCTAAAAAACCCTAGAGGCATGATGAACATGCTTTTACGTACAATACCATCAATAATGAGCATGAAACCCATGCTTTAAAATAATAACTTTTTATTTTCTTCTCTCATTTGTTACATAGAATACATATTGAAATGAGTACAACAACAATTATGAAGATTGAAACTAGTTACATTTCCAACAAGTTTAGCAAAAAAATTCCTTATGCAACACCGTCTTATCCTCATAAACATAATATTGTGTTCCTCATTTTTATTTTCTTCTTCCCATTTCATAGGCTCTTCTTACATTGATACCATTTTATGCAAGAGTTAGCACCCCACTACAATATCAAAGTCTCACAATGGACCATCCCATCTATATAGTCATCATGAATCATATGATTACATAAAAACCCAACATTTATTCTCTGTGTAATTTACTGGCATTAATCAACTATCCAACAATAATAAATAGGTCATTTACTCTCTGCAGATGGGGTGACTAAGGTGGAAAAATGGGGGTGGAGGTCCTCTTTCCAATGCCCCACCAACCCATGATTCAATTGGACATGGAAACAACCCACCCCCGCTAGAGGACATTCATGTAATGTATAACATGACAACCATTGTTACAAGGAAGCCCATGCAAACAAACAATTTAAGAGATATTCCAAAGTATGTAATGGGTCACAGTACTGCACCCATGCATCAAATGGCTCACTGCAATCTTGTCAATCCATCCACATTCAATGACGAGCCATTAATTGATGCCTCATTGGGATTCTACATGCTACCTAATGCTTTTCTTAGCAAACAGAGAGATGAAGTTCATTAACTTGAGGTGGATTCCATAGCTCCTTTAATGTATTAATATCAATTATATAAAGCAATTATTTAAAAAGCATGCATTGTATCTTCAAATAATTATATATTATTAAAGTGAAATATAGGAACATTACCACCAAAATGTGTTAGTCTTGGAGCATCATGAATTGTTCATACAAGTATTCCATGGAATTGAAATTTCCTCTACCTTATTGGTTTATAGATGTCATACATAGTGATGTTGACCCATAACTTTAGTAACTCGTTGACAAGAGGTTTGATATATACATTCATATGCTTAACTTGGTAGTTACCTAATTGTTTGAAATTAGATATAATTACTACCATGATATGTATATATATAAGAAAATAAACAATTATAACACATTATGAAACACACAAGAGAAATGAAAATGTTGCATTTGAAAAATTACTGTAAAGAAATACCTATAACAATCATTGTCAACATTATGTGCTCCCTCTTTATTGAAATCTAAGGAGGAAGGTTATTTTTTATCACAAAAATTGGCCACATTGAGTAAATGGACTTGAGATCTCCAAATGGATTAAAACCATCAACTGCCAATGAAATCCTAACATTATGAGCTTCATCTTTATAAAGCAAGCATTTTCCCTCAATTTCCCTAAATCATAACCATCTGTAGGCATTTGAAGAACACCCTCTCCACTTCTCTTTCGTGCCTGGTAATCCATAAACTGTGCTATGCTTTTGTACGTGAACAGTCACTGCAAATGTGGAATTATTGGAAAAATGGAGAAGAATCTTTTGAGGCACCTTTTTTGTTATTTGATCGGGTTCGATATCTACTACTCTAACTTTATGGGCAACTTTTTTTGAAGCATGTTTTCCATAATATAAAATATGATCATTGGAGCATGCATCTATAGCTTGATACTCCACTCCAATTTATTTCATAATGGCATATAAATCTTAGTAAGGTAAAATATTTGGCGATGGTAACATAATTTCACCTAGCAATCTATAACATAAAAATCGCTAGCTAGTGTAAGTAATATTAACCGTAAATATTTGATTCTTATTTTACACATTAACTAACACATAGAAAGGGAAAAAATAAACCTTTTATGTATAATATGTGATCAAACATAATACAACCTTAGGATATGTGTCATACAAGTGTTTGAGAAACTATTATTTAACCCTTTTAAGCTCACCAACAATCACATAGAAGAGAGAATATTTTGTCTTGAGCCTTCGTAAAGTGGTGTCATTTCCTTTCTAACAGAGTTTCATCAAGAATATTATCATCATTTTCCTCATCCTGATAATTGACTAGTCGAGTGAACAAGTCTTGGATCAATTCATTTGTCCCATCATCTTGAACTATGTTATTATTGTCAACTTCTTGCATAAGATCATTAACTTGATCTTCAATATTTTCTCCATGTTCCTCATCTTGTACAACATCATTTCTACTACTACTTCAGGCATTCGAACACCGACTAGGGGCGGTAGCTTGATTTTATAATTACATAGCATCATACAAAATTAGTCTACATAAAAAAAATTATAACAATATAAAATTTTACAAATGTGATTAATATAAACACAATAAATAATGAATATATAGCTAACCAAGGAATGATATTCCTTCAATCCCCCTTCAATGTGCCCATGTTTCCCTACAATGTATTTTAGTTGTTTCTTTTAAAACTCTTACGTGATGTAAGCCCACACATTTAGAATAAGGGAAATAACATCTCCCATCATCCCCTTGATTTTTTTCACTAGTAATTTTTTTTACATTTTTCCCCACTAAAAAGTTATGAGATGATTACGTTATAAAACGAGTGGTGTACTAGATCTATTATATTTTGTAATGCAATTGATATATATAATAAGGAAAAATATTTCTTTTTCAACAAAAAGACCTTATAACCTTTTAGAACCATTGTAGTTATAGTGAAAGTGTCACAACGTCTCTTAAGAGAAACATATTTATAAATTTACATACCATCAAAATTTTGACAATAGTTGACAAAGTCAATATTGACTAGTCAAAAGTGATCAACCATTCGATTAATAGCTCAATGAATAGAAATGATCGGTCAAAAAGGGGATTTTTGTTTATAATGTGATAGTCGTTGAATACCATCTTCCTTACTATGATACAGAGAATATCATCATAATTATGACAATGTGGAGATATCTCATTGCAATACCGACAAATGTGGGCCTGGTTTAAAATTAATTAAATTAATTAATTAATTCTTATAATTTTCGATTCTACAACCAATTTAGCCAAACTGTCATTCTATTTTATCGAAATTTATTACTATATGTAGTAGTGGGATGATGTAGACATTGTTCCTATTACTAATCTTGGTACAATAGCACATGTATCCTCTTGTGAACCTAGCTACCTATTCTTGCATCTTGGACCAATACATGTACCTATGCAAGTTGGCCATTGTTTTCCCTACACAAAAGTTCCCTACTGTAACAACCCTAGTGAAAAGTTCATGTAATAAAATTTAATAAAGGAAAAATAAGACCATGGTTAAGGGACGCTTATTTCAAGTTGAATGTTGGGAAAAGATATCCTAGTGGGCATAAATGGATGTGTGTTTTTGGATAAGGAAATTGGCAAGGGCTAAGACAAAGGCATTAAAAGGAAAAAAGACATTTTTAGCACATTTATTTATGAAAATAAAGGAAATTATGAGAAAAGTAAGGTGAAAGTTCATAGGTTGCATGTAAGGAGAAAATTGAAGGAAAATAATGGAAAATGAAGAAATTAGAGGCCTCATTCATAAATGGGCTTATGAGGATGAGTGGACAATATTTTTTCAAACCTTTTGTCAGTTCAAGTTTGGAGCTCTCTCATTATTCTCTCTCTCTCTCTCACTCTTGGTCACTTAGAGTTTTCTTGGAGCCCTCTAGCTTTGGAGCAAGGAAGGAAAACCAAGCAAAGGGAAAGGAAGAAAATAAAAGATCAAGGAAGGAAAAGTAGGATCAAATAGCTGATGAACCTCAGTATTGCAACAAGAATGTTTCAATTCCCAAGGCAACAAACTTAAATTATCAACTTGGGGTTCGTACAAACTTAAGAGGTATCAACACTATATATGCAACATACAATGTGTAGGAATACTTCCAATGGAGCCACTTGCATAACTGGATGATAGATAAAATCATGTGTAGGCTCAAAACATATTCTTTGACATGTACCTGAATGTAAGAGACCAAATGCTTTGATTGAGATGAGATTAGGAATGGTTGAAGATGATCCGGATTTAAACAGGAACACAACAAATTACAGAGATAACCATAAACACAAAGATGTAGCAGAAATATTACTTCATTTCATTAATGTAAAATACTGAGATATGCTTACAAAGAGAAAATGGAAATAAACAGCTAGGGCGATGGTAGCTTATCTATGAGAAGAGATGTGGTGGCTACATGCCTCTGAACTATGTTACAATGAGGCTCGAAGGCCTATTTATTATTGAGAAACAATGGAAAACCCTTAACATCCCAAAACCTAACCGTAGAAGATGAAACACCAAATTGTGGGCCTCGTTTGGGTAAATTGGTACATCAATTTCCCGGGGTCGTAACTTTGGCATACGATCTTCGTTTGATGTGTATAATAGCTCGTTAGAAAGATCTATCTGAGCACTACCACTTTGGGAAGGGTAACATTAGCCCATGGACCCATGTTTCCCCCATATTTCCTAAAAAATGTCATTTAGGGCCTCAAAACGGCTCCGGAAGTTCAGGACCCGAAAACCTGCTAAAAATAGTAAACTGTGCTACAATTTAGGAAACTGAAAAAAACTAAAAGAGACAGTCATGGGGATCCAAATGGGATAGGTGGGTAGCCATCAACATCCACCTGGATCATTCCTCCCCCCTTAGGAAGCAATGGTCCCCATTGCGGTGAGTTCCTCCCTCAGATGAGGAAGCTTTTGCTGAGCTGGGTCTATAGTGAGCTGTTCTGCAATCTTTGATGTGTCAAGAAATGGTGGGAAGCATGGTCAACGACGGTCCACATTGAACACTCGGTGAAAGCGAAGGAATGGAGGAATGTTGTGCTTCAAAGCACTGTTGCCCGTAGCCTTGGTACTGGTGTAAAGACCATGTCAGAGTGGTTTGAGTTTCTGATGGGTTCTGATAAGGCGTTCTCTCTGTAGACGTAACCAAACTTTGTCGCCCACCTGAAACTTGTGTGGTACCCCTGTGGGTGAGGAGAAGTTGTTCCTGTGTTCTGTCATGACCGTATCCCTTTGCTGCTTCTGCTGCGTAGAGGAATCCTTGGGTCAGGGATGTAGCAATGATCTTCCCCTTACTTTGGAAGCGAACTAGACAGAAAATGAATTTCCTAGTCTGGGAGATGAGCTTGCTGCCTTTCTTGGCAATGATCAAAGAGGTGGCGATAGGTGGGGCTACCTCTGGTATCCTGTATAATGAATTATCCAAAGAAATAATGACAGTGCGATGCCTTGACTCATACACAACATGTCGCCTCCACAAGAATGGCTAGCCTAATAGTACATCGCAAACATTCGGAGGTGTAACATCAAACAATACCTCGTCTATGAAGGGTTTTATGCTATAGGGAAGGCGGCATTGCTGGCGAAATTTGAGATCTCGTCCTTCGTGAAGCCACCTGATACTGTACGGCTGCGGGTGTGGTGTAGTCGGCAGGCCCAACCGCTTCACGAACTCTTCTGAAACGAGGTTCTTTTGGCTGCCACTTTCAATAATGAATTGCAATGACGAACCCTTCACCCACATCTGTGAGTGGAAAAGACACTCCCCCTCCTTTGGGTCTTCGGGCTCATTCTTCTGGATCTTGGTGGTGGCAACAATGGCGCTGGGCTCCGCATCAATGATCTGCTTCCCTTTTCCATTCCCCTTGTCTGGTTCTGACTCAGGGTCAGAACATGCATATGATTTTGAAGCCTTCAACTCAGCCACCAACGACTGCTTGGTCCGACACTCACTTGTGTTATGAGTGCGACTCTTGTGGAACTCACACCACTTTCCTATGTCCTTCTTTGGCTTCGTGGTGTTGTTCTTTTATCGCGGCTTCGACAGGTTGTCTTGGGTGACCCTGCCTTGGCTTTGTCCTTTGGGCTTCGGATTTGCGGATCCGAAGTCTTGCTTCTTCTGTTTGAACTTTTGCTCGATTTTGACAGTGTATTGGTATTTGAGTACCAAATGTAGCTCAGAGTCCTTGATACCCAACTGTGTGCGAACGGTATGAAAAATGTTTGTGAACTTTGGCACATCTTGGTCCCTTCCCTGCTGCAGTGTGGTCCATTTGATGTATTTTCCCTCATAGCTTTTGACAGGGTAGTACTGCTCCTTGATGGCATCCTGGAATGAATCCCAAATGGGTGCGGCTGAAAATACTAAGCCTGTACTTTCATTCTTCTGATCACAGTAGGTTTCCCACCAGTCCTTGACATGGGGGGCTGCTTTGAGAAGAGTGAAAAAAATATTTTCCGGACTCGAAAATCATGAACAGAAAATCGCCCTTCTAGCGGATTTAACCATTTATCTACAACATCTGCGTCTATTTGACCCTCGAAGATGGGGATTTTCAAAATTAACTTGTACCTTAAAAGGTGTGGTGTTTCTAGAGTAGTTTTTGGAAGCCGATGCCTTGCCTCTGGGTAGCCGCTGAAGGATTTACGCAAAGCTATCCATCATCGCGTTCCTTTGTTGCCTAAGGGCTTCTTCGAGCAAGATTTTGATAGGATATCCTGCCCCCTTGTCTTTCTTCTCATCCGCCATGGGAGGCCATCGGGATTTGCGAGGCTGGTCTTGCAAAGGTTTGACCAGTTCAAGCCCTAACTCCTTATATCGTGACCCCGTGGGGACATGCAAAGAAAAGCAGAGAAAACGTAGACTGCTCTAATACCACTGATCCAGATTTAAACAGGAACACAAAAAATTACAGAGATAACCATAAACACAAAGATGCAGCTGAAATAATACTTCATTTCATTAATTTAAAATACTGAGATATGGTTACAAACAGAAAATGGAAATAAATGTTGAAAAGTGTGCAACAAGAAGTGCTAAATTTAGAATGTGCTAAAAATAGACCTGCAAAAAATAGCATGTCTAAAAATGGTAGTTTGGCCAGTGAGGTCATTGGCCACATTGGGTGAGAGGTGAAATTGCTAAAAATAGAAAGTTCTAAAAATAGCATTTCTGGTTCCCTTCCTATTTATAGCAGTCCCTAATCTATCTATAGGTAGTAAAATTAATTTTGGTCTTAGCAGAAGTTTGAAATATTAATTAATTAATTCAGTTGAGTTAATTAATTAAGGAAATTCAAATTTGAAGTCTTTGTGAGCATGCACATGAGTTTCCTCCACTGATTGAGGGAATAAGCATGAGTTCTATAATGAGAGAATC
>APFE031737620.1:153345-180673 GCA_000404065.3 Pinus taeda | reverse complement strand
ATAAGATCTAAAGACAATTTCATGTTTAAGAGAAATGTTTCCATATCCTCTAACCTCATACCATGGATGTTTGGAGGAAAAGATGGAGGGATGTTTTTCATGTGCACACTAACATCAATATCTTGAATGGGAAATCCAAGAGGACCTTCCTCATTGTCATCATCTCCATCCATTTCTCCTACCTCCTCTGTCACCTCTTCTTCTTCTATGTGTAAAAATGAATGGTGATGTGGCTCTTACTGCACCATGTGATCAAATGGGGGAAGGGGGGGGGGTCGGTGTTGGAGATTATTTTTTTGAATAGGAATGTTAATGCAATGCAATTTTATGTTTTTGAAATGAAATATACCTAATGCAATTTTTTGTTTTTGTAGAAATTAAAAAGAAATGAATCAACTAGGGAAGAAAATAATGCATACTTTGACACCTCCTAAAAAAGAACGCCAAAAAGTGATAAGCCTCAGTATTGAAACAAGAATGTTGCAACTCCCATGGCTACCAACTTTAATTATCAACCTAGGGTTCGTACAAACTTAAGAGGTATCGACACTATATGTGCAACATACAATGTGTCCTTCTATCACTGTCATGAATGGAGTGAATGTAATGAAATCAAATCCTAAATTAATTGTTGTAATGGTAATGCTCGAAATGGAAACCTTAACCTATTATAGGAAAGAAAACTTATTCTAATTCCATAAATTAAAGATAATTAACTAAATATCAATCATTTCATTTCAAATATTTTAGATTCATTGAGAGAGTTCATTGGATTTGACAATCAAGAAAATCATTATTGTATTATCCAATTCATAAATCTATCCATTAACCCAAATTGTTGAGATGTTTTGCAAGGGTGAAAAGGCAATTTCTAAGTGGTACTTAGTCTTGAATAATCATGGATTTAGAGCGTAGGGGTTATGATTCAACCCTAAGGGACAAAAGCCAATATTTTTGAGAACATTTGGGCAAGTATATACATGTTGGAAGAGTGGTACAGGAAGTTACAGGTGCTCCTACAAGAAGTTACAGGATTTGCTACGGGAAGATATAATTGACTGAATGACCAAGTAAACCAAATCCAAATTATATGGGACAATTTTTTTTATTGAATAGCATGTTTTAGGTCTCCCTTCCAACTAGAATCACTCAAAAATACTACTGCTAACACATGCTAAAAAATAGTAGAAAATTACTAGTCTAAAATCTAGAAATTCGAGAGCTAGTGAGCTAGTTAATCTATCAAATTCCTAACATAGTAAAGTGAAAATGAAATGGGGTAGTTTTTTTTATTAACTTAAATATTTTTATGATCTAATTCAAGTGGAATCAACTCAATTGAATCTCATTAGCATGTTCTAAAAAATAGAAGAAAATTACTACTATTGGCCACAATGGACTTCCAAAAATTTAGATTTGGGAATAAACAAACTAATCCAAGTAGCTAAATGATTACTATGACCTTCCAAAGTTTTTCCAAATGTGAAAGAATACCTGTGATTCTGAAAAAGAACTTACCTCAACCATTTAGCCTAATCCTACAACAAGAAATAATTAATACTAAAGGCACAAATAGGAAAAAACAAGAACAAGAGATGCATTTGAATAAAAAGCAAAAAGAAGAGAATTAAATTATACAAAAGGGCTCTGAGGATACTGGGATGGCAAAGCCCAAGGAAAATCAGAATCCTATGAAGGATACCAAAATTTAGAACGTGAAAAAGATACCAATATTCATTATTTCCATAAATAAAATTACATCCCAGCAAGAAATGAAAGTGGAGTTGCAAAAATACAAGTATTCTCCACAAGAAGACTAAGAAAAACCAACCCCTAGAGGCAAATTTGAATTGGTTACTATAAAAAATGATTAGGAAGATTTCTCCATGAAAGGAGGAATATATCCCCTCCAAAATCCATCAAATAGTGGATCTGGTTCCTAACACTAGGAATTTGCATTAAATGACAGGGAACGCATTCCTAGATTTTTTCAATCATTGGAGCTCCAAAATTTGTGCAATAATTTTAGAATACTTTATTGATTTATTATCCAATATTTATCTTGCTATGGTAGGGAGCAAGTCCCTAAATTATCTCCTCCTTTAAATCTTCATAATCTGCCTAAAGTTCTCACAATATTCTACAAAAATAAATAATATTAGGCACAAATATGAAATTATCCATAAACCTTCCAAATGAACATATTAAAGTTAAAAATACATTATATAATGAAAAAAGAGAGGTTTATTGTGTAAGGATGGCTAGATGGGCCTTAATTTATGTTTAATTTATAGTCCCATCAACAGCTTCAACATGAATACTTGCACGTAACCTTTTCCATGTGTGATTTTCTAGCTCGTTTGGACATTCATGACTTTGCATGTTGGTGTATGGTTCTCTTGCTATCAGTGCTATGGTTTTTCCAGGTTATGATAGTGGCTTTTAGCATAGCCTTGCCTTTTTCTATATTACATGGTGTTGGGATGTCTACTTCAGTTTTGAGTGTTGGTTTGCCAGATGGATTTCAGAATCCAGGGCAGGCGTGGTCTCAAGTTTCATTCACAAAGGCCCAGGAATCCCTTGACCGGTTTTGGCTGGATACATAGTAAATCTTGAGGGAGAAGTCTCGGTTTAGGGCCTAGTGATATGGGTTTGGATTGCGGTAAAGCCTGATAGACTGGTCTCAGTTTAGGGCCTAGTGATCCAGGATTGGATTGCGGTAAAGCTAGAGAGGCAAGGAGACGAAAAAGTCCTCAAGGATAGTGATGGATTCTAATGGAATTCCAAGTTTGGTTCAGTTGTGATCGAAGGACTGGTTTTGGTGTGATTACGATTTGATGAGGGTGGAGGTGGTTTAACCTCTAGATTCCCTTAGTTGTTATTAGATTGGTTGTTCTATGAGATACCACATTCATTCTTGGAATATGGCACAGGGGTGACAGGATGAAAGAGAGTTTTTTTTGAGCCATGTCTATTGTCGGGTGGTACACAAAAGTCCTAAACCTGGTTAGATTTTCCTATGATTAATAAGAGCTAAGTTCTCTTACTTTTGCACTTGTTCATATGTGGATTTAATGGTTGTCATATCTCTAATATTTATACGGTTTTATGCTAGTTATAATCATGGTTATATGACTGGTTTAGATCATGGTTATTTCATGTATTTACTTGTAATTACTAAAATTATGGATGCAAAACCTAATTGATGTTATAACAGTTCAATGGAGAAGGTGGTGATCCTCCTAGTTATATTTCATAAGTGCTTCTAGTCATTCATGCTCCATCTTGTATCATAAAACTGTAGGTTGCATTGATGCCAAGTGTTTGACAGAATGTTAGTGTTGGTTGGGGATGTTGAGGCCTAATCCTGAGGTTGCTTTTGATTTATTAGTATTTTAATCATGATTTTGATGGATTCCAGAGGTTATAACAAGTTCTGGTCAAAGGCCGGGATTCTGGGCTAGAAAAATGGCTCAAATCTCGAGGACGTTGGCACAAGCGTGCTGAAAGGAGTCCATGTATGTTGGCACATAGTCTTGTGAGAGTGAATTCTTGTTTTATACACTGTCATACCTATAGCATGAGAGCCAACTGGGGTTAAAAGGCTTAAAACATTAGTGGGACTCAGGGACAAGATGTTTGAGTCGCTGACATGTCTTCTGTGCGTGTTTTTGCTGATGTAGATGGGTTTGGTTGATGTGTTCCGTCGATTCCATTTCCTTAAAGTCACCAAGGAGTTTGAATACCTTATAGTGGCATCTATCATCGCATGTTTACCCCGTATGGACAATTTCTTGGATAAACCTAGGAAGAGGGGGTGTTACATATTGGTATCAGAGCATGGATGTGCTCTCCCTGGGTGAAGGTGCTTGGTCATGCATGCATGTTAGTTGCATAGTGTCTCTTACACTTGCATTCTGTGTGCTTGTTGCATTGCATAATGATTTATCATAATTGTAGTAAGGATTTCATGAGGAACTTGATGTTGATTTTGTGGAATGAATCGTCAGAAGTATATGACTGATTACATGCTTATATGCAACTTGATTACATCCTTGTATGTTAGGTTACATTCTTAATTGTTTGATTACATGTATATGTCTTGTACGTTGGTTACAAGAATCAATATCTTATGCTCGACTACATGCGTTCATGCGTATGTGTAACTAATTAGGAATTTCTTATGCATGTTGATAGTTCCATGTGGCAATGTGTACACTAGAGTAATGGTTTTTGTCATACATGAGGTCATAGCATGCATTGCTGATATGGCTTTGCATTCATAAATGGACCCTAATTAAAGTGATATTTATGTGTTGATGCACTTATTTAATAGATATCTATATGTTATTATGTTTATGTTATACATGTATCGCACTGACTTGATGATCTTATAGAAAAGGTATCATCCTCAAATTATGATAAGGTACATTGGTTTATTGTGATTTGGTTTAGTTGACATAGTATGCCTTGTAGAAAAGAGATCAAATGGATAACAAGGTGGTAGACTACATAGAATCTCCCTATGAATCATAGAAACCTGAAGGAAGAAATAAGGAGTTGCAAAGCAGACACTGACAAAATCATGCAAACATAAGAGAAACAAGCAAATTTTAATGCAATACTTCTTTAGAGTTTGTTATAATTGCAACAATAAGGGCCACTACATATAAGCCATGGATAGGAGGACAAAACTAATGGGGCATATGGAAGTGAGTCTCTTGGTGGACCCAAGTTAGATAGATCTGACATAGTGAGAGATGGCAAGTTGTTGGACACTCTGGGTAGGAGAGGTGATAGACTGGGGGAGTGATAGGGGATACCTTCCAGATGAGTTTAAGAAAGCAAATCCACCTACCTTTGATGGAGAGATGAAGAAATCCTAGGATGCAAAGGCATGATTTCTTGGTATGAAGAAATTATTCTAATTGCATGATTATTCAGAAAACATGAAGGCAAAGATCACCACTTTCAGTCTCAAAGGTAAAGTGATATTTGGGGGGAAGACGTGAAGAATTTAAAAGGTATACATGAGGGGGATTTGACTTGGCATGCATTTGAAAGGATCTTCAAGAAGAAGTACTTGTCAGAGAGGTGCTATAATGACAAAGCTAATGTGTTTTATGAGTTGCGGATGGGTTCTATGACATATGAGGAGTATTCTAGTAGATTTTTGGAGTTATTAAGATATGTGCCTTACCTCAAGGAGGAGAAGGCCAAGGTTTAGGGATTCAGCCATGGACTTCCAGTAGCGTACAGAGATAGGATTGAGTTTGATGAGCCTAGATCATTGGAGGAGGCCATCCGAAATTTGAAACATTTTTATGAGCAGTCAAAGTGCAAATTTGAGCCTAAACATGACTTGAAAAGAAATGACAAAGCTAAAGGAAAATGGCCACCAAAGAGAGGAAGGCCGCAAGATGCAAGTGAGAAATAAAATGTAGTTCCTTACAGGAGGTTCAATACAACTGAGAAGGGACATGGAGAGCAGCAGGCTAGAGGTGGTGGTAGGGAACCATTGCAGTGTTGGATATGTGGTGAGGATCATCGTAAGAGGGATTGTCTACAGTATCAGAGTGGTGGTAGACCCCAAATATATAGTGCTTGGGAGGCGCATACAGTTGGTGATGTTGGTCATAGCATTCCTAAAATGTATGCTGTTGTGGAAAATATATAGGCAGATCATCAAGCATCTATCATTGAGATGGACGGTAAGTTTTGTGATCAAGTTGTTTCTATTTTAATTGATCCTAGATCTAACTATAGTTATCCTGACCCAGTGGATAAGTGTGGTTTGAGAAAAGAAGTGCATGAAAAATATTGGTTATTATGGTTGGCTACAGGTACAAAGTAGTGAGTTCACCATTGGGTAATAGTTTGCACATCTGAGTTAAATGGTATGCCTACAACAACACATTTGAATGTATTTCCATTAGGATCGTATAGTAATCTTTTGGGTATGCATTGGATATACATTCAGATAACTAGAGTGGATTGATTTGACAAGTCCATTGAGTGTGTGGATGATGGTGGGGAATAGAGGACTTTGCAGGGAAAGAAGGAGACTACATCGGTGAGGAAGGTTACCGCTATTCAGGCTAAGTGTAGTTACAGAAAAGGTCATGTGATGTTTGCAGTGTACATCTCTAGTGATAAATTTAAGGAGGTTGAGGTTGTAGATGTGTTAAGCATGTACCTAGTTTTATAGCAGTTTCAGTATGTATTCCTGGAGGACATTACAGGGTTTCCACCTCACTGGGAGGTATATTTTTATGTTGAGTTGGTGCCACGGGGAGCTCCAACATGAAAACCACATTATAGGATGAGCACACTTGAGTTTGTAGAGTTGAAGTTGCAGTTAGAGGAGATGCTTGATAAAGGATACAACAGATCTAGTGTATCACCTTGGGGCACACCAGTGTTTTTCATAAAGAATAAAGATGGTACTCTTAGATTGTGCATTGATTACAAGAAGCTAAACAAGGTAATGATCAAGAACAAGTATTGTTTGTCAAGGATTGATGATTTGTTTGATCAGTTGAAGGGAGAATAACTGTTCTTTATGATCAACTTGAGATCAAGATACCATCATGTACACATCAAGGAAGAGGATATCTTCAATACTGCATTCAGGACTAGGTATGGGCATTATGAATTTGTTGTTTTTCCATTCAATTTGACTAATGCTCTAGTTACATTTATATGTTTGATGAATAGTGTGTTGCGTCCTTATCTAGGGCAGTTTGTTATTGTATTCATTGATGATATATTGGTATATTCTAAGAATGAGGAAGAACATGTCGAACATTTAGAAGTGGTGTTGAGATTGCTAAAAGAACATCAGTCTCCAAAGACAACATAGTAGTTGATCCAGAAAAGATAAGGGCCATCATGGAGTGGGAAACTCCTAAGAATGTGGATGAGGTGAGATCATTCATGGGATTGGCAGGTTACTACAGGAGATTCATCAGGAACTTCTATGCATTTCATATCCTATCACATCATTGCAAAGGAAAGGTAAGAAGTTTGAATGGGTAGAGGAGTGTGAGGCTAGTTTTGAGCATCTTAAGTAGTTTTGACACATGTGCCAGTGCTAAAGATTGCGGATCTGAACAAGGAGTTTGTAGTGTGTACAAATTCTTGCAAGAGAGGACTTGGTGGATTTCTCATGAAAGAAGGACTGGTAGTGTGCTATGAGTCACGGAAATTGAATTATCACGAGAAAAACTATCCAACACATTCTTGATCGAATAGTGATTATACATCCATCTAAGATGTTGAGACACTATCTTCTGGGCAGAAGATTTACATTGATGAGAGATCACAGTAGTTTGAGGTATTTGTTTGACCAACCAAATCTAAATGCCAGACAAGCTAGATGGTTGGCTACCCTTATTGAGTTCGATTTCGAGATCAGATACATCAAAGGGAAGGTGAACTATGTTGCACATGCTCTTAGCAGGAAGGTACAAGTAAATCATATAGTAGTTATAAGCTCTTATGGGACAAAGTTACAAGATAGGATCTTACAGGAGGGCAATGAGATGACAAGTACATGGAGATCATGCACATGTTAAAACAGAGAACATGTACATGTATAGGTACATGTGCAGACACATATACAGGTATAGGTACCAGTATACGTATAGATTATTACTATCATCTCATGGCAGATGGTTGGTGAGATTTAGAGACAAGATCTATGTGTCGAATTGTAGTGAGCTCATGAAGCTTATCTTGAGGGAGTTCACGCCAAGCCATACTCAGGTCATCTAGCATAACAAAAGATGTTGATGACAGTGAAGAAGTTCTACTATTTGCTAAATCTGAAGAAGGAAGTGGTAGAGTTCATGGCTATATGTTTAGATTTCCAATAGGTAAAGGATGAATGTAAGCATTTATGTGGTGTACTACAGCCTATAGTGATTCTGAAATGGAAATGGGAGGTCATTTCCATGGATTTCATCAAAGGTCTTATGAGGACAGTAAGGAAGCATGATCCTATTATGGTTGTGGTTGACAGGTTGAGCAAGTTATCTCACTTCATTCTAGTGAAGACTACATATTCAGCCAGTGAGGTAGCATAGGTGTTCATCAGAGAGACAGTGATATTGCATGGTGTTCAAAGGAAGATTGTGTCAGAGAGGGATGAAAAATTCACTTCCAAGTTTTGGAAGGAGTTATTTGCAGGCTTCGGTACAGAGTTGTCCTTCAACATAACTTTTCATCCACAGGCAAATGTACAGACAAAGACGTTCAATAGGATCTTGGGAGATATTTTGAGGATGTATGTGATGCACCAATAGAGGAAATGGGAGGAGTGTCTTCCATTGATTGAGTTCATATACAATACTAGTTATCATGAGTTGTTGAAGATGTGTCCTTTCAAGGTATTGTATGGATGGAGTTTTAACACTCCCATCAGTTGGAGTGATCCAGTGAACAAGGTATTTATTGGGTAACAAATTGGAAAATTTTGAAAAGGACAATAATAGCAGACGCTTCCAGTCTTTTTGTGAGTTGGAAAAATTAGAGGAAGATAAATGAGGTGTAGGAGACTAAAACTCGTGAGTTGTAGAAATTAGAGAAAGATAAATCGTAACATATCAAGTTTATAACATCTTTAATCGTATAATGTTCGTTTATGATTACAACCAAACAAATATGTATGATAAAGAGGTTTGTGGAATAAATACAAAAAGAAGTTTTATTTATTTAACATATCTCTAGTTTATTTGTATTTTTATTTATTTATCGTATCTCTTTTATTTACCATGGTATTTGGTCCAAAGGCTTAATATATAATTAGATATTGATTTATAATCATATTTTAATATAATTTTTTTTATTTATTGATCCTCTTTTTATTTTTGTTTACCATAAACTTTTGTATGCCTATTTTTATATTTATTTATTTAATCATACTTTTTTTTTTAAATATAGTAATTTCGCCATGCTCTTAATAATTATTTATCCCATGGTTATTTGACCCATAGGCACCTAAATAAAACCTCTTTTTTGCATGTTAGTAAGTATAAAGAAGTTTATGGAGTAAATGTAAAAAGAAGTTTTATTTATTTACCATATTTGTAGTTTATTTATATTTTTATTTATTTACCATACATCTAGAGTAAATATAAAAAGAGGTTTTATTTATTTACCATACCTCTAGTTTATCTGTATTTTTATTTATCTACTATACCTCTTTTTTGAGTGTTCCTAGACCTCTTTATATTTTAAACTTATATTGAGTGTTTACGTTTTTACGTGAAATCTATCCCCATACTAGTCCAACGAGAGCTTGATGTAATGATGATGATAGTCATGTTTATTTTAGAATAAGATTTTAATATTTTAATTTAGTTATTTATAATTATGAAGTGAGTGATATATTTTAATGTCCACAAATATTTTAAAATAGCTATAAAATAAAAATTAAGCTTTATCTCAAAAAAAATTGTGCCCTTTCTACTCTTTTAATTAAATTGATTAATATATATATATATATTTTTTATATGTACTCATATCTATTTACATATTTACGCCGTAAGGCGTTTCCCTCTGAAATGAACTCCCCTAAATGTCTTTCTGTCTTAATATTAACAGTTAGATCTCTTATTAGACGATTCAACAATTCTCGGCTATCCAAAAAACAGTCTGTCCGTCTACCTAGCCAGTCCGTCTACCTACCTAGCGTAGTTCGAATCGCCCCCGCCAAACCCTCTTGCGAAAGAAGCAACCTTGCATCATTGAAAAACGAATGGTCTCTGCATATCGCTTATGAGCCACTCTTCACCTCCACACATAAAATGGAGCGGACTACTGGTCTCAATGGTTATGTTTCCTCTACATAAACAGATATAAGGTCCACTGCATTTGTGGCTTTCATTAGATTTAACGAGTGTAATCTTTTACAGCCATGACTGATATTTTATTCATTCACTTGAACAAGCATGACTAAGATTTATTTATGCATTTGCAGGTAAGCCCTATATGATTTTTGTTTGATTGGTAAGTTGTTGCTTGCGAGCATTGGCGGAGAAGATGGAGGAATCACCAGTTTTCAATAAGATCATTAGTCACCTTCGTTCTGTTTCCAGGTGGTTACGGTTCTCTCAGTTTTCTCTTCTGCATTTCCTATTCGTTTTTCTTTTTCCCTTTTCTGAAAGTTTCCTTTGAAAAATCATGCCCCGAGGTAGAGGGCTGCGCCGCACACCACAGACTTCTTTTGGCCTAGATAGTCCTAAAGGTAATCAACACAAACACATCTAAACCTGGGTCCGATATGATGTTCCATGTTGCGTATATCGAATTCCAACATTTAACTGCCCGTCATTTGTATGAATTCTAGGTTATGCATCATCCGGCTTCACGATAACATTGAATATCAAATATGTTTTTAGTTTGGTCTGTGCTAATGTCCATATTCATTGCACCCAATGCGCTGTCTAAGATTGAATGTGCCGAAAGTGTTGATTTATCCGCACCCCTGCCAGTGCTAATGTCCATATTCATTGCATTCAATGCACCATCTAAATTCAATGCAGAGTTACACGAAGTGTTGATTGGTCCCTCCCCCAACCAGTGTTGTGGAGCACCTTTCATCGTAGAAGAAGCGGACTACTGGTCTCAATGGTTATGTTTCCTCTACATAAACAGATATAAGGTCCACTGCATTTGTGGCTTTCATTAGATTTAACGAGTGTAATCTTTTACAGCCATGTCTGATATTTTATTCATTCACTTGAACAGGCATGACTAAGATTTATTTATGCATTTGCAGGTAAGCCCTATATGATTTTTGTTTGATTAGTAAGTTGTTGCTTGCGAGCATTGGTGGAGAAGATGGAGGAATCACCAGTTTTCAATAAGCTCATTAGTCACCTTCGTTCTGTTTCCAGGTGGTTACGGTTCTCTCAGTTTTCTCTTCTGCATTTCCTATTCGTTTTTCTTTTTCCCTTTTCTGAAAGTTGCCTTTGAAAAATCATGCCCCGAGGTAGAGGGCTGCGCCGCACACCACAGACTTCTTTTGGCCTAGATAGTCCTAAAGGTAATCAGCACAAACGCATCTAAACCTGGGTCCGATATGATGTTGCATGTTGCGTATATCAAATTCCAACATTTAATTGCCCGTCATTTGTATGAATTCTAGGTTATGCATCATCCGGCTTCACGATAACATTGCATATCAAATATGTTTTTAGTTTGGTCTGTGCTAATGTCCATATTCATTACACCCAATCCGCTGTCTAAGATTGAATGTGCCGAAAGTGTTGATTTATCCGCACCCCTGCCAGTGCTAATGTCCATATTCATTGCATTCAATGCACCATCTAGATTCAATGCAGAGTTACACGAAGTGTTGATTGGTCCCTCCCCCAACCAGTGTTGTGGAGCACCTTTCATCGTGGAACTATTTGGCCAAAATCTTCGCCAGATATTTGCACCTCACGTCATACCTTTTTGAAGCATGTCATTTATTAAGATAAATTGATCCCCAGAATCACAAAAACACTCCGGTAATGTTATTTATCTTTTGCTGGCTGGAAAGCAGGAAAGACAATAAAACCCTAAAAACATGTATGGACCTGGTTGATAGTGAGACATGACCAAGAGATGTAAGGTTGACATATCATTGTAGAGATTTCATGAATTTAGGTTTTTTTTGCAATTTCAGAAATTTCACCTCTTTAGAGGTTGCATGGATCTAATCCTTGTGAAATATCTGCCTTGAGGCTGAACTGAAATATAAATTATAGCAGCAAACAGTGGACAATATTTCCCTTCACATCAATCCCATTATTCCAAACAATCCAAAAAATGAAAGATACCAAAGTATGTGCTAACAGGTTTCATTTCCATTCACCAATTCGTTGACTGCATATCAGAGACCTGAAACGATGTTGAGCGTGTTCAGAATGCACCTTCCTTCTGATATTCCTGTGGTAGGCTGTGAGTTAAATCCATATGTGCAATTGCAGCGTTCCGACAATAACATCATTACTGATGAGACTCCTACAGATGGCTATTACCTGAGATAGAAATATGAGTCTTCTTTTACTTCAGTAGATGCAGAGGATTTGATCTATTATATGGATGGTACTTCCTCTGTTGCATGTTTTCTTTCCCGCAATAAACCACCACACAACAGGCTAGAAATTTGATGTCCTACCCTACTTTCTGCAACAAATGTATATGTAGGCCAATAATTTGCAGTGCCATTCTTGTCTATGGATGGTAAAAACTACAGGAAAATGCCCATGCATCTATCAATTTTCAGTAATGCCACAAACAAAATATTGATTAGTCTTTTTCTTCTCTGGGATGGAAGCTAGCCACACATACCGATGCAAATGGTTTGGTTTTAGTAACCATCAAGCCTTTATAGGCATTTTTCTTATTGTTTGTTGTCTTGACTCTTCATTGAATAATAAACCTGATGGACTCACACGAAGAGTTTTTCAATTTTCTGATGCTAATTTGTTTCTTGAAATTCAAATGTGTTGTTTTTTGTGACTGAAACTAGCAAATGTATACTACTTTTTTAAAAAAAGGTAGTCAATTTTTTTAAATATAATATATTGTGGTTCGTCTGCAACAAAACTAGCATTTTGTTTTCTTTATAAAAGTTTGATGATTCTTCCAGTGCCTCCAAATTTCTGATAAAAATTACAGTAAATTTTCATGGAAAATGGCCTCGATTTTGCCATTTTTTTGGATGAATGGAGAGGCTCCACTCATCTTCAATCTTTTTGAAACTCATGGCTCCAACAACTGCATTTATCGCCAACGGCAAGCCTTTGCAATTCAAAGAAATTTCTCTGATTCTATCCTTCATAATATCAGCCTCACGTACAATTTTATTTTCAAAAGCTCATTTTCTAAATAGTTCTCAGCCTTCGTCTGAGGAGAAAGTGTCGTTTACCCCTTTGTAAAATGTTTTTATAGTTATTGATAGGAACATGGTGCATGATCTCAGACTTTTGGTATTGTGTAGGTGGTCTATGATCTAAGTGGGAACTAGGAATTGTGCCTTGATATCGAGGCTGTACCAAGAAATAAACCAACATCAATGAGGTTGGCTCAACAAACATATTGGAATTTAGTAGGCCACAACAGTGGAGATATACTTAACCATTCTGTTCAAATGTGGGGCTCCCACGAAACCCCTATGGATCAGAACTTGATTCGGATAGGGGAGATTCTTCTCGTTGAAGTAACTGCATTTGAAATCGTCAAGGGAATGAATAATCTTCAGAGCATTAGTATCTATGCTTGGTCACAACTTGTTAATTGCAGAGATACTTTCCATTTTTATGTAACCTATTTAATATATGTTCAAACTTTACATCTCAATGATGTTGTATTGCATCTTACGGAACGTATCTGTCAAATTTTCTTGCATTATTGCTTGTTTTAATACAGGTGGGAAAATAGGTTTTGAGAAAGTTGTCTGGAAAGTGGAAAAGTAGAAGGATGGAGAGAATCCAATCTTTTACTTCAGTAGATGCAGAGGATTTGATCTATTATATGGATGGTACTTCCTCTGTTGCATGTTTGCTTTCCCCCAATAAACCACCACACAACAGGCTATAAATTTGATGTCCTACCCTACTTTCCGCAACAAATGTATATGTAGGCCAATAATTTGCAGTGCCCTTCCTGTCTACGGATGGCAAAAACTACAGGAAAATGCCCATGCGTCTATCAATTTTCAGTAATGCCACAAACAAAATATTGATTAGTCTTTTTCTTCTCTGGGATGGAAGCTAGCCACACATATCGATGCAAATGGTTTGGTTTTACTAACCATAAAGCCTTTATAGGCATTTTGCTTATTGTTTGTTGTCTTGACTCTTCATTGAATAATAAACCTGATGGACTCACACGCAGAGTTTTTCAATTTTCTGATGCTAATTTGTTTCCTGAAATTCAAATGTGTTGTTTTTTGTGACTGAAACTAGAAAATTTATACTACTTTCTAAAAAGAAGGTAGTCAATTTTTTTAAATATAATATATTGTGGTCCATCTGCAACAAAACTAGCATTTCGTTATCTTTATAAAAGTTTGATGATTCTTCCAGTGCCTCCAAATTTCTGATAAAAATGACAGTAAATTTTCATGGCAAATGGCCTCGATTTTGCCATTTTTTTGGACGAATGGAGAGGCTCCACTCATCTTCAGTATTTTTGAAACTTATGGCTCCAACAACTGCATTTATCGCCAATGTCAAGCCTTTGCAATTTGAAGAAATTTCTCTGATTCTATCCTTCATAATATCAGCCTTAGGTACAATTTTATTTTCAAAAGCTCATTCTAAATAACTCTCAGCCTTCATCTGAGGAAAAACTGTCATTTACCCCTTTGTAAAATGTTCTTATAGTTATTGCTAGGAACATGGCCCATGATCTCAGACTTTTGGTATTGTGTAGGTGGTCTATGATCTAAGTGGGAACTTGGAATTGCGACTTGATATGGAGGTTGTACCAAGAAATAAACCAACAGCAATGAGCTTGGCTCAGCAAACATATTGGAATTTAGTAGGCCACAACAGTGGAGATATACTTAACCATTCTGTTCAAATGTGGGGCTCCCGCGAAACCCCTGTGGATGAGAACTTGATTCAAATAGGGGAGATTCGTCTCGTTGAAGGAACTGCATTTGAAATCGTCATGAGAATGAATAATCTTCAGAGCATTAGTATCTATGATTGGTCACAACTTGTTAATTGCAGAGATACTTTCCATTTTTATGTAACCTATTTAATATATGTTCAAACTTTACATCTCAATGATGTTGTATTGCATCTTACGGAACATATCTGCCAAATTTTCTTGCATTATTGCTTGTTTTAATACAGGTGGGAAAATAGGTTTTGATAAATTTGTCTGGAAAGTGGAAAAGTAGAAGGATGGAAAGTGCAAAAGCATAAGGATGGAGAGAATCCAATGGTATTTACGTTTTCAGTCAAAACAACAAAGGAATTGCAAAGCTATGGTCATTTTTCTTGGCTTCTGAAAGAAGCATTGTTCTATTTTTCCAATAAATGAGTATCTTGTCAATCATACCCTAGTTCATTGGTGAGTTCATCAGGGTTTCCATATTTTCCATGGTCTGTTCCATGTCCCCACCTAAAATTGTATGAGGCCATGTATGCCTGCAAGTCCCAAGAGATTTTGAAGAAATGGTTACCCCACATGCATAGTTACTGCACAACGCACTAGGGATTAAAGTTGGGCACATCGTGATTTATTTTTGCTGGCTTAGGTTGCCAGTTCTTTGGATAACGAGGATGAAAATATAGATTTTGTTAATTCAAGGAAATCAAATCATTATTCTCAGTCCTATTTGTAAGCAAAATCATCAAGAGAATGGCTAATCTTCAAAGCATTAGTAGTTATGCTTGGCCACAACTTGTCAATACCAGAGATACTTTCTATTTTTATGTAACCTATTTAATATATGTTCAAGCTTTACATTTCAATGATGTTGCATTGTATCTTATGGAACATATCTGTTAATTGTATCTTGTTGTATTTGCAACCTACACTCTAAGTGGGAACTTGGAATTGCGACTCTAGAGCCATCAACCTAGTGGCCTCCAAATCAACTCTATATCATACTGAATTTTGATGGGCATAAAAATACTCAAGAAGTTTGGGAATAGACAGAATTGCGCAAAATGATTAAATAAATGCAATATCAACCAAAATGAATAAGCTTTCTCAATTTTTTCCTTTTAATTCAAATGAAACAGAAAACTGATAGTTCTCTGGTTGGTTTTGCACTATGGCAGGAGGCAATAGAAAGGAACTTGAAAACAAGTCTAGTTTAACTGAAAGGCGAGAGGTTTTGTTTGCTCGTTGTATCATACTGACCACAAAGGTCGTGCAATTCAAAAAATTCATTAGCGACCTTCCACCAAGTAGGATAAACGTCTCTCTCTGTTATATACATCTCTCTCTGGATATCTGTATTTTTTCAAATTTCCATTCCAGATTGTGCAATGTATCCATCCTTTTTCATTCACTTCTTAGCCTCTCAACTTTGAACTTTGTTTTCTGATTCAATAGTGTATCCATTCTTTTTCTACCTTTCTTATTGTGCCAGAAAAGTTGTTTATTGTTTCAGTAATTTGTCCATTCTTTTTTTTTACTAATTTAGCAATGTTTGATATTGTGGGAGCCTTTATCACTGTTGAGGGCAATACCACATTCACTAGGCATTAAAACAACCTCTCTGTTGTCTTTCTGAGGCTGGGAAAATGCAGAGAGGTTGATCTTCATATTGGAAATTATAGAGCATACTATTTTTATTACCAACATTGGGTTGCCGTAAAAGGAAATCATCTTATCTGGACTACTTTAGTACAATAATTTAGCACTTTTATGTTAAAACGAAATTAGGTGTCAAGGAATGAATCACTTTAGTATAAAAATTTAACACTTTTATATCAGAATGAAATTAGATATTGAAGCAAAATTTTTATAGTAAGCCAATTACAAGATTTAAAACTCTGATATCATAAGAAAAGCCATCAACAAACATATCATTTGTCCCACTTTGCTATGAAAAAAATTAAGGCACAATATAGATTGAGCAGAGGAAGATAAATTATTGTTTATGATTACTGATCAACTTTGTTCTTGAGTATGATTAGTTGATTAGATAAATTCTTGTTTATGATTAGGCACAACCTCGATCCAGTGAATTAATAGGAGCTTCTGTAAAGGTAAGTACAGAAAAACTTTCAGTTAGACTGAAATGGGCATGTTCAAAGATGGCATGGGAAGCATATATATGATGATCCAATTGTTAGTGGTAAAGTTTGTTATTTCATTACTGTGGTTATCTGCTATTGCCGTAGCATAGCTCGAACTAAGTGACACTGTGAGAAGATCAGTTAATTTAAGTGATGTGGGACTGGCCTGTTTAGGCAATCTGGCACTCTTTTTTACAAGCTTGTTAAGAGAAAGACTTTATTTGGAAATGGGTACTAGGAATCTCATGGCCACCCTCACAGGTCCCAAAATCAAAGACATAGATAAGTTTGGGCTGACCACCACACATGAATTTAGTGAAGCTTCTATTGTAATGTTGTCAATGGATACATCAATTCTTCCATCCAGCAATTCATGAAATATATATGCAATGCCCATGATGTGGCCTCCATACTGCTCCAATGTGCTCCTTTAAAAGATGCACTAACATCTCCTTCAATCCAAATTCCATCCGAATGTGCAGGTGCTATTCAAGAGATTTGTTCACATAACATCCCTGGATGCCATTGTAATTGCATTGTATTCAGGACAATCAGAGATATCACAATCTTACTTGGTAAGAGGATGCCTGGAACACTACAACAAGTGTCGGATACCCTGTGCATACTGCCATCTCTGCAATGCATAAGAAGTGGCTGCCATTTGTTCAATCATGTGGGGGACATTTCCAGCGTGGAATTCCTTGCAGTCTGTGAAATGCTTGATTTTGAATTTAAGCCACCCATCCAAGAAATCTTGTTTAGGAAATCTGGCACTCTTTATTACAAGCTTGTTAAGAGGAAGACTTTATTTGGAAATGAGTACCAGGGATCTCATGGCCACACTCATAGGTCCCAAAATCAAAGACATAGATAAGTTTGGACTGACCACCACACATGAATTTAGTGAAGCTTTTGTTGTAATGTTGTCAATGGATACGTCAATTCTTCCATCCAGCAATTCATGAAATATATATGCAATGCCCATGATGTGGCCTCCATACTGCTCCAATGTGCTCCTTTAAAAGATGCATTAACATCTCCTTCAATCCAAATTCCATCCGAATTTGCAGGTGCCATTCAAGAGATTTGTTCACATAACATCCCTGGATGCAATTGTAATTGCATTGTATTCAGGACAGTCAGAGATATCACAATCTTACTTGGTAAGAGGATGCCCAGAACACTACAACAAGTGTCAAATACCCTGTGCACACAGCCATCTCTGCAATGCATAAGAAGTGGCTTCCATTTGTTCAATCATGTGGGGGACATTTCCAGCATGGAATTCCCTGCAATCTGTGAAATGCTTGATTTTGAATTTAAGCCACCCATCCAAGAAAGTTCAGCCTCCTAAAATATTGGGAGCATTTCTTAAGCATTTTTGCCTTCAAACAGGGCGCAAAGCCAATATTCAAATACACAAGAAATATGAGAAAAACCGACGAAACTGTTAAAGGGGCAAAATTCAAATTTTATTGTACCCTCATCCATACCTACATTGTGTCTGTAGTGAAATCGCAATCGGCAGTCGCAGAATATCGTGGCGAAATTCAAATTTTATTGTACCCTCATCCATACCTACATTTGTATATGCATTCCACTGCATCCTGCAACCATTGACGACTGGACAAACCTGCTGATGAGATCTTTCAAGTCTACAGATCAGGAAGACAGAGGAGCCATAGTCATGGCTTCTGATGCCCTGGAAAACTACCTGGATCAGAGGAGAGGAGGTAGACTCGAAGAAGTATTCTACTGAACTACATCCACTTTGACATAATACCATACACCCTGTTATTATTCCTTTAAAAAATCAAAATTTGAAAATTCAAGTGTCCTTACCATAAATTCCAAAGAACACTATTTACTTCCTTTGTCGCATTCAAACTATGTGAGTTTCTTGAATAAAAAAGGGCTTGAAAATTATGTCTTCAGTAATTTATTCTCTTGCTATAATTTCATTTTTAGTCAAGTTATGCATGACTGCACATTCTTTATTATCAAATATTAACTTTTAGTTTTTCTCCAACATCTATCCCATATAAAGTATATTCTTCCTCAATGTTCAATTTGCCATGGATAAGCTTATTTTCCACATGCAATGCTACAATTGCAACTATACCTTTCCCTTTCACTTTTAAGACACTATCATCACCAAATATGATTCTACCATACTAAGTGTCATTAATTATATTAAACAACTCATCCTTAGATGTCATATGAGTTGAGTGTCTCGAGTCAATATATCATGCATAAATTTCTTGATTGTGTGCCATCAAACTTGATATGAATGACTTATTTTTAATTTATTCAACAACTATATTAACACCTTTATGTTCATTATCTCTCAGTTATTCATAGAAATCTTCATCAAGCTGACTAAATTTGTGATAATAATAATACTATGGTCCTTGTCTTTCTTGATATCCATTTGTGCTCCCATCTCTTTCTCTTCCTTTTACATGAGATCCTTCTTTGCTTCCTCCTCTAAATTGGCTTCAACTTCTTCCTCTACCTCTTGAAATGAATTCATATTCTTGTGATTTTTTCTTATTTGTATTCTAATTCTGAATCAATTGATTCTAAATCAATTGATAGATGTTTGGTTATAAGCATTGGTTCCATTCTTTTTCTCTAATAAAAATACTTAAAACTTGTGAGCTTTGACGAACTATATTATTTGTCACCATAAAAAAGAATGAAGAAGAAAAAAAAAAGCAAAGAAAACACATATATTGTCCCACTCCAACTGAGGACATGAACAACTATAAAAAAAATTGGGACTCAACCACCGCCAAAAAGAGTTTTTTATTAAATAGAGAATACAATGAAGTGTGTTATTCAAGCTCCATTAGTTGCACATCCTCCATGCTTTCACAAATCAATCCACTCGCTCAATCAGTATCATATTTTTTTCCCATCCTTTGAGTCTCTCGTCCACATAGATACTCACACTTCCACGTAGTCACGCACTTCAATCTTATGCACCACAAAACCCACAACACTTTGGACACAACTTCTTTTCAATGCAGACCTTAGAAATTTATATAGGTTTTCACACGTTCTAGTTCTATCTCTCATATAATGGTCATATCACACCGTGCTCTAATACCAAAATGAAGTAATATTATATCAATAAAATGGAGCAATGCAAAAAAATAACAATAATAAGGCAAGCTCAAGTAGCCTGTAACACTACAACAAGTGTCGGATACCCTGTGCATACTGGCATCTCTGCAATGCATAAGAAGTGGCTGCCATTTGTTCAATCATGTAGGGGACATTTCCAGCGTGGAATTCCCTGCAGTCTGTGAAATGCTTGATTTTGAATTTAAGCCACCCATCCAAGAAATCCCTATTTGTATCTGCATTCCACTGCATCCTGCAACCATTGATGACTGGACAAGCCTGCTTATGAGATCTTTCAATTCTAAAGATCAGGGAGACAGAGGAGCCATAGTCATGGCCTAAACCTGAAATTTTTCATACAAGATCAATTACGAGTAATTCCAATATAATATGAATTAAAAGGTTTTGTAAACTATACTTCAACAGATGACAAAAATTTCTCTTTCAAAATTGGATAAAAGGACCATTAGATAACAGGTGGCATAGTTGACCCTGTTTAAAGGGAGGTCGACATATTTTCAGGAATATTTACAAGAGATTCAGATTTGCAGGCAGGATATCAACAGTCAAAGAATTAATTTTCAATTTGATGGCAGAGGATTTTCAATCATCTCCGAATTCCTGGTAGCAACTTAAAATTAATTTTATTTTTAATTTACTGTTACGATTTTATTCCTAAAATCTTGTAACAGCCTGGGGATTATGTTTTTCCTATATTCTTTCATTAGAATATATATTTGTAATGTAAGGGAAGTTGGATTTTGGTGTAAAAAACCCAGGTTTGTATACTGTAGAAGCTTGATAAAGTACTCCTTGTTATGCCTAGAAAACTGGCTATTGCTAACAGCATAAGCTAACAGCTACCTTGGCATTTTGACCCCGCAGTGGAGGATGCCCATTACATACCTAACAAGAAGGTTATTTGAGAGTAAGTATAGTCATTAGTTGATTTCCTGTATTTGGGCTAAAGAATATTGTTGAAATCTTCTAGTTTGACTGTTTTGTGATAATATTTGATGGAATTATTGTTCATATACTGGTGAATATTGATCAATATGAATGATTTTCCTTTCACAGTTCTTGTGTTTTAATTCTTTATGAATAGGAATTGATTCATTCAACTAAAATTGGTATTGTTGATTTTGATGGTACTTCTGTTCTCCAGCTTGATGATTGGGTGCTGTGTCGAATTTACAAGAAAAATGGTCATTCTCAGAGAGTACAAGGGGTAGAAAGAGATGAATCACCAAGTGCATATGAAGTGATGCATTCTTTGCCTGATATTGATCAGCAAAACAAACTGCAACTGCCCAAAATTGCCTCTTTCAGTGGGTTGTTGGAGAGTGACAATCCCTTCATAGATGGTTTTTTAAACGATGAAGCCATGGATGGCAATGGAAATAGCAGCAAACTACTTCAAGTCTAGTCCTCCAACCTCTCTCACAACAATTTCAGCAATAACAATGACAACAATAGCGATTTCCGATATGAAGTTGTCCCAAAACAAGAAGAATTAGCAGTGGAGAAACTTCAATTTGCCATTAAATTAATGGGACATGAATTCCCACAAAGGAGTTTAGAAAGGTGCAATTAAGTTAAGCTTTCAACTTCTCATTCAATTGATGGACACTGAATATTAAATATAAGATAAATATATAGGAGTAGCATGTGAGTGTTTGTTTAATAAAGAAGATTCTTTTTATTATTAATAAAAATATAGATAGTTTCATTTTAAAGGGCTGTAAATATGAGTTTTTAATTGTTTTTATGCAAAACCTAATAAATAGCAATTTAGCAATTTATTTTTAATTGAGTGACTCAAATTCATGTTTCTTTAGGTTGAAGGTATAGCCACTAAAGTGGAAAAAATTGCGATGCCAATAATCAGAGGGATTGTGATAAGAAATTTAATATTCCAAGAAGAGGAGGTAGTAGTAGATTCTAAATAAATTAGCAATGCAACAACATAAATGTTTGCAACAAATTTAGAGAGATCCACCTTGTTGAATAACGCACACACTAAGTGGATGATGGATTTCTGCACTTTATGCCTTACGGCGTTTCCTTTGCAACATCTGGTGCAAATGCTAGTTATAAAAAAACTACTTTTATAGCGCGTGAAGCCTCGCAGCAATAACATGCAAGGAAGATATATAGAAATCGCCGTATTGGGTAGGAGAAGAGAGGGGTGGAGGAAGAAAAGAACCGTTGGTCTTGCGGCGATAAACGCTGAAATTACCGTACAAACGCGGAAACTTCCACTCGACCTATTGACTCCTAGAGTGGTGAGAGTGGGAAAAGACAAGTGACAAGCCACCAGAGTGGGAAAAGACAATGGCGTGTAGGTAAGATGCCATTGGAAAAAATTACTTTCACGTAAAATTAAAAACGTTGTTTAATGTTTTATACTTTACCATTTAGATTTAAGTTGAGGTGGTGTATTTACTTTATAATGGTATAGTATAGTTTAATGAGGTATAATTTTTGATAGAAAATAATGGAAATTTTAGCATGATTTTGATTATAAATTTTATGAATATTTTTGGAAATTTAAGTTATAGTTGTTAAGTTTTAAGATTTTGAGTGTCTAGCTATTTTTGTTGGTATTGAATCTATTTCCACCTCAAAAACAATATTCAAAAACAAGATTCAAGCACTCAAACACTCCTCACGTCAAATTTTTGGAAAAAATGGCCGCATTCTAGACTACCATGACACATCGTTTACATTCTCATGCTTACATTATAAATAATGTCATAGTTTAAATGTTCTTATCAATTTAAAATTTACTATTGGTATTTGATTATTTTTTTATATAATTATGACACATTGTTTACATTCTCATTCTTAAGTTATAAATAATGTCATAGTTTAAATGTTTTTATCAATTTTATATTTTTTATTGGTATTTGTTTTTTTTTATGTAATTATGGTGATAACATAAAAACCCAACATTTATTCTTTGTGTACTTTACTGACATTAATCAACTATCCAACAATAATAAATAGGCCATTTAATCTCTGCAGATGGGGTGACTAAGGTGGAAAATTGGGGGTGGAGGTCCTCTTTCCATTGCCCCACCAACCCGTGACTCAATTGGACATGGAAACAACCCACCCCCACTAGAGAACATTCATGTAATGTATAACATGACAACCACTATTACAAGGAAACCCATGCAAACAAAAAATTTAAGAAATATTCCAAAGTATGTAATGGGTCACATTACTGCACCATGCATCAAATGGCTCACTGCAATCCTGTCAATCCATCCACATTCAATGATGAGCCATTAATTGATGCCTCATTGGGATTATACATGCTACCTAATGCTTTTATTAGCAAACATAGAGATGAAGCTCATTGTCTTAAGGTGGCTTCCATAGTTCCTTTAATGTATTTGTTGGACACCTAATCTGATGCAGGGAAAACTCCATTCTACCCTGCCATTAACCAGGATCTTCAATATTCACAACCCAGCATATAAAACTTTACAATCGGCTCATTGATATACGTTAACACATAAAATTAACCCTCATATTATTCGAAATCAGCTTCAAAGGATTAATCAAAGATGAAGGGAAGACAACAACGTTTTCTCTAGAACGCCATATCTGAACTGAGATCACACAATCTTAATTCTCACAACACTTAATAACACAATCTGCTTATGATTAAATTTATGCCGGGCAACCTGTTGTTACTAATGCGTTATGATTGATAGCCTTCAGAGTCACTATTTTGGATATTAACAAGAATCCACGTAGTACTAAATCAAAGTAAATTCTTCGAACAATGCCATCATGCCGGACTTCCCACACACGCACTCCTCAAATTTCATCATTCACGTGCCTTTCTTTCCCATATTATGAGTCTAAACGAAACTGGTTGTTGTATATATTTAATATATATACTTCTTGGCTTTCCGAAAAACTGCGACAATTCTCAACTCTTCGCGATTTCAATTACCATTCACCACTATTTGCAATCTGAAACCTCTGGCCTCTGTTCTCTGCCCGTTGAAATCTCTGAGAAACTTGAATCAAATCTGTTCTTTGAAACCAATTAACTGACGGAAAATGTGTGCAGCTTCTCCTTCAATACACAATGTATTATGTTCCACACAAAACTATTTAATTGCATGTTAAAAGCTGCAGTTCCAAAGCGTTATAGCGATTTCAATCCAAGCCATGTTAATTTAGACACAGCCTTGGGCAAAATAACCATTCCACGAATTAATACACAGTAAAATAACTTATTTAATACATGCATATAGTTCAACAAGAATCGCTTACTCGTGAAATCGTGGAGAGAATTTTTTTTTATCATAATTCTTTTGGCACGCCTCTCCCTCTCTCCCTTTGAGAGTTTGCTACTACTTTATTTATAATTAAAGGATACATATATAAGGAAAGATCTTCTCCTTATCTCCTGGAAAAATCAAGCTTTTTCCCTTTTTACATAATAATTTAAAGCTGGAAGCTTTTCCCATCCTTATCCTAATTTTAACTGGAAACATAGAAATTCTTATCCCAATTCTATCCTTTTATTTAGGAAAAGAATATTTACATAATTTTTACTTTCCTATTTTATTAAAAATCACAAAATATCACACCCCCTCTTTATTCCATATTTACAGACGAGGATGGTCTTGATGCTCCTGCATCATACACCCAACCTTATAATTAATCATGATCTCCTGATCATGCGTTCGGATCTGTGTATGCTTGGATCCCACTCCTTGTGCTGCAAGTTCCCATATGCTGTTACTTGCTTCCTTTCTCTAGGTCTCCATATTTTACGCTGTCTTTCTCCATTAGCTGCACTTTCATAATCTGTCTTTGTTTTCATCTTGCTGCTGCTTCCACTGCTTCTTTTCCTTGCTGGTGTCTTCCGCTGAGATGCTTTTAACATGATTCTTCTAATGAGCTCAATTTCTTTGTCCAATAATTCTTCAAACTGTTGGTTTCTTGTTGCCTGCTCAGCTAAGATGGCTTGCTCAGTCTGTCTTGTTACCTGCTGACTTCTTGCTCTTATTCTTGTTTCTGTTCTGACTGCCACCCGATCATCCATACCCTCTTGTATTCTGGAACAAAAAACTTCTTCTCCCTGCATTTGACTACTCAACTGAGTCAAAATTTCTGCAACAATGCCTGCATTCACAAAACACTTATTAGAAATAAAATCATAAGGCATGAGTGCCTTATATTCCTTTGCCAGCATTTCAGTATGTTGTTCTGAATCCTCCACTATCAACACATCAGTATGCTAATCTAAACTTCTCAAAGAATACTCTGAAGAATTCTCAAGAATGTCAACCAGTCTTCTTCCCATGTCAGCTGCTTCCATGGCAATTTTCTATACTTGTTCACTGTATTGAACTCTTCCATCTGCTGCATTTTCCCTGTCATATCCTGGATTCTCCAACCAGTATTCCAACAGTGCAATTTCTTTGTAGCATTGCTGAAGCATCACATCATCATTTACAGTCCCTGCATTCATACACAACTTGTCAGTTTTAAAACCATGTGACCCCTTGTCCTTACTTGAAGTTTCAGTCTTCAAGTCTTCATCTTCACTCTCTCAGAAATTCTCCTTGTTCCCTTTCAACTTCCTCTTGACTCATCTTCTTGCCATTTATCTTGGCATCCTCTTTCTTATGTCCTCTACTGTGGCTTTTTCCTGAACCTCTGCTATGACTATTAGTAGTCATCTTCTTCTCGTTCTTTCTTCACGAGCTCCTTTGCAATAAGCCTCTGCAACAGGTAGTCCTCCTGGCTGGAATCTTACCTCACTAAGCTCTCCTCGCTTAGTCTTTTGGTAAGCACGGGTCCTCCATCTGGAACCTCTTCCTGAGCAACACCTTTGCTCCTTCTAGGCTTCTGCAATCTCCCACTCTCTCCCGAGAACACTTCAGTTGTCCTCTCTATCCAATTCCTTATTGGATTCTTCAGGTTCACTGCCACTCCTCTGCAACCATAAACTTCAATTCATAAATTTCAAATCAAAAAAATCATCTCACCTTTAAGATCTTGCCTGATCTTGTCTTCTTTCCACTGCTGCAATCCTCTTCACTTGTGTATGCTGCATATCAGATAAAAAAAATTCCGATCTTCCTTTCAATAAAAAATACACTTCAATTCTTCAACAAAACAAAGAAATCACTCTTCAATGAAAACAGAGCCAGGCTCTGATACCACTTGATGCAGGGAAAACTCCATTCTACCCTGCCATTAACCAGGATCTTCAATATTCACAACCCAGCATATAAAAATTTACAATCGGTTCATTGATATACGTTAACACATAAAATTAACCCTCATATTTTTCGAAATCAGCTTCAAAGGATTAATCAAAGATGAAGGGAAGACAACAACGTTTTCTCTAGAACGCCATATCTGAACTGAGATCACACAATCTTAATTCTCACAACACTTAATAACACAATCTGCTTATGATTAAATTTATGCTGGGAAGCCTGTTGTTACTAATGCGTTATGATTGATAGCCTTCAGAGTCACTATTTTGGATATTAACAAGAATCCACGTAGTACAAAATCGAAGTAAATTCTTCGAACAACGCCATCATGCCGGACTTCCCACACACGCACTCCTCAAATTTCATCATTCACGTGCCTTTCTTTCCCATATTATGAGTCTAAACGAACCTGGTTGTTGTATATATTTAATATATATGCTTCTTGGCTTTCCGAAAAACTGTGACAATTCTCAACTCTTCCCGATTTCAATTACCATTCACCACCATTTGCAATTTGAAACCTCTGGCCTCTGTCCTCTGCCCGTTGAAATCTCTGAGAAACTTGAATCAAATCTGTTCTTTGAAACCAATTAACTGACGGAAAATGTGTGCAGCTTCTCCTTCAATACACAATGTATTATGTTCCACACAAAACTATTTAATTGCATGTTAAAAGCTGCAGTTCCAAAGCGTTATAGCGATTTCAATCCAAGCCATGTTAATTTAGACACGGCCTTGGGCAAAATAACCATTCCACGAATTAATACACAGTAAAATAACTTATTTAATACATGCATATAGTTCAACAAGAATCGCTTACCCGTGAAATCGTGGAGAGAATTTTTTTTTATCATAATTCTTTTGGCACGCCTCCCCCTCTCTCCCTTTGAGAGCTTGCTGCTACTTTATTTATAATTAAAGGATACATATATAAGGAAAGACCTTCTCCTTATCTCCTGGAAAAAGCAAGCTTTTTCCCCTTTTAAATAATGATTTAAAGCTGGAAGCTTTTCCCATCCTTATCCTAATTTTAACTAGAAACATAGAAATTCTTATCCCAATTCTATCCTTTTATTTAGGAAAAGAATATTTACATAATTTTTACTTTCCTATTTTATTAAAAATCACAAAATATCACACCCCCTCTTTATTCCATATTTACAGACGAGGATGGTC
>APFE031737620.1:120835-150904 GCA_000404065.3 Pinus taeda | reverse complement strand
ATGTTGTCTAAATATATATTTTTATAAATAGATTTCATTCAATCCAGGAGGAGAAGAATCCATGCAGCGAAAAAGAAGGGCTCCAAAGGTAATCAGAGAAATAAACAAGGAGACAAAGAGGAAGGGATGATGGGAAACGGGGCTACCGGTATCTAAAAGCTTCCCATGTTTCTACGCATGTGGGAAGCTTTCTCCATTAATGAATGGTCCGCAAGAGTCATTGAATTTAGAACTATTTAAATTGTTGAATTTGGTCTTATAGATTGCAACCTAAGATATTAATTGTAAGTTGTAATGAGCTTGGCTTGGTTTTGATGCACTGAATACATTTGACTGTACCAAGAATTGTGGAAAGTTTTAGAGTGTTCATTGGTTATGTTGCCAAATTTTAGTGTATTTTGGCCATTGTGCAAAATTATCTTTGTGCATTTTGTCCAACAGGGTATCTTTGTTTATTGTTGCAACCATTTTAGTGGTATAATTTGAGAGACTGACCTGATTTGTTCAATGAAAATGACCAGAATTAATGCAATATTGGAGTTCTTGAAAACTTTGATACTATCTACTTCTGATGACACATTCCAAATCAATAAAGACTCTCTCTCAAAAATTCAAACTTGTTTACAATATGCACAAGAACGGATTGATTTTTTGCAGCTTGAATCTCAACTACAGCAAGTTCAATTACAACAGTGGAGTCATCATTCTGAAAATGTTTATGTTTAGAAGATTGAAATAGATTCCCATAAAAAGCAAGACAATAATGTTACAGTTCATTTAGATTTAGTACCCAATAAAGCAACAGTTGTACATGCAGATGCAGAAGTTCAGTTTGCACTTCCCAAGCCCATCATCAGACCTTGGGAAGAGCTTGTCCACAACAAGCACAAAACTGGTCTTGGATATGACAAGGACGTGTCCTTTCATATTCTAGATTACTCAATGCCCATCCAATTTTATAGTGCTAGATTCCTTTAGGACAGTTCACCTTCAATTGTTCCAGATTCTGCTCCTCTTCCATAGCAACAATAACAGATTGTGAAATGCCAACACTGTGACCGAGTTGGCCACATGAAAGATCATTGTTTTGATCTTCATCCATGTAAGCACTGTCATAAAACCAGTCATTCTTCAAATAGATGTTTTAGAAACAAACATATTGCAAGAACAAAGATTCGTCTTGGATGGGTCGCTTCTTGGCAATGGCCTTCAATAGCTAAGAAGATATTTCACTTATATAACAGGATTTGTTCTCGAATATTGAAAAGTCTTACAGTTGAGATCTCTTCATTTTCTCACCTTGTATCTGATAGGGGGGAAAATGATGGTCATCTACAAGCTTCAAATCCACATCAAGCGAGCTTGAGCCACAACCTACCATACTAGATTCAGAGTTGTAGCCAGAGACAAATATGCCCCTGAGAATGCCTTTAGTTGGTGATACGTCTTCAAAGAATTGGGGACACTTCCTCTAGCAAAAGACTTCAGCTTCTTGTTAGTTTTGGAAGAGTTCTAGGAATTGCATTAAGAATTCCAAATTTGTTGGTCATCCTTAAACCATCATAGGTTGAGACCTCCCTTTCATGGTTGAAGGTTTCCCTCTTTAAAACATCAGGAGCACTTCCTGTAGAAAAATACCTGAGCTTCATGCCAGACTTGGAAGAGTTCTAGGAACTGCACTGAGCATTCCAGTATTGGTGGTCATCCTTAAACCACCTCCCTTATACTAATATTTCAGAGAGCACATTCAACCTAGTAACGCCATGCATTTTTGCACGTTTTGTATTACAACTCTCTTCTTGGACTCATACATAACCCTTCATATTAAGGGGGGGGGATATTTGACACCTAATCCTCTAAGGGTTAGTGTGGAAGCTGAATAGTCTAAGGAAGCCCAAGAGACATTGGAATACAAAACCAAAGGTCATATGAATGTACTATAAATGCATATCATTTGTTAATAATAGATACACACTCATGTTTATCATTCGTATTTTGTGTTTGCCATCTATGTGTCTTAACAGTATTAATGTCAATTATATAAAGAAATTATTTAAAAAACATGTGTTGTATCTTCAAATAATTATATACTATTAAAGTGAAATATTGGAACATTACCACCAAAATGTGTTAGTCTTGGAGCATCATGAATTGTTCATACAAGTATTCCATGGAATTGAAATTTCCTCTACCTTATTAGTTTACAGATGTCATACATAGTGATGTTGACCCATAACTTTAGTAACTTGTTGATAAGAGACTTGATATATACATTCATATCTTTAACTTGGTAGTTACCTAATTGTTTGAAATTAAATATAATTACTACCATGATATGTATATATATAAGAAAATAAACAAATATAACACATTACGAAACATACAAGAGAAATGAAAATGTTGCATTTGAAAAATTATTGTAAAGAAATACCTATAACAATCATTGTCAACATTATGTGTTCCCTCTTTATTGAAATCTAAGGAGGAAGGTTATTTTTTATAACAAAAATTGGCCACATTGAGTAAATAGAATTGAGATCTCCAAATGGATTAAAACCATCAACTGCCAATGAAATCCTAACATTATGAGCATCATCTTTATAAAGCGAGCATTTTCCCTCAATTTCCCTAAATCATAACCATCTGTAGGGATTTGAAGAATACCCTCTCCAATTCTCTTTCGTGCATGGTAATCCATAAACTTTGCTATGCTTTTGTACATGAACAATCACTGCAAATATGGAATTTTTGGAAAAATGGAAAGAATATTTTGAGGCAGATTTTCTGTTATTTGATTGGGTTCGATATTTACTGCTCTAACATTATGGGAAACTTTTTTTGATGCATTTTTCCATAATATAAAATATGATAAGTAGAACATACATATATATGTTGATACTCTGCTCCAATTTATTTCATAATGGCATATAAATCTCAGTAAGGTAAAATATTTGGTGATGGTAAAATAATTTCACCTAGAAATCTATAACATAAAAAATCACTAGTTAGTGTAAGTAATATTAATCGTAAATATTTCATTCTTATTTTACACATTAATTAACACAAAGAAAGGGAAAAAATCAACCTTTATGTATAATATGTGATAAAACATATTACATACCTTAGGATGTGTGTCATACAAGTGTTTGAAAAACTACTAGTTAACCCTTTTAAGCTCACCAACAATCATGTAGAAGAGAGAAGCTTTTGTCTTGAGCCTTCGTAAAGTGGTGTTATTTCCTTTCTAACAAAGTTTCATCAAGAATATTATCATCATTTTCCTCATCCTGTTCATTGACTAATCGAGCAAACAAGTCGTGGGTCAATTCATTTGTCCCATCATCTTGAACTATGTTATTATTGTCAACTTCCATAGGATCATTAACTTGATCTTCAATATTTTCTCCATGTTCCTCAGTTTGTACAACATCATTTCTACTACTACTTGGGGCATTCTAACACCGACTAGGGGGGTAGCTTGATTTTATAAATACATAGCATCATACAAAATTAGTATGCATAAAAAATGTTATAACAATATAAAATTTTACAAATGCGATTAATATAAACACAATAAATAATGAATATATAGCTAACCAAGGAATGATATTCATTCAATCCCCCTTTAATGTGCCCATGTTTCCCTACAATGTCTTTTAGTTGTTTCTTTTAAAACTCTTATGCGATGTAAGCCCACACATTTAGAATAAGGGAAATAACATCTCCCATCATCCCCTTGATTTTTTTCCCTAGTAGTTTTTTTTGACATTTTTCCCCACTAAAAATTTATGGGATGATTATGTTATAAAATTAAGTGGTGTACTAGATCTATTATATTTTGTAATACAATTGATATATATAAAAAGAAATATATTTCTTTCTCGACAAAAATACCTTATAAATTGTCGCAACGTCTCTTAAGAGAAACATATTTATAAATTTACATACCATCAAAATTTTGACAATAGTTGACAAAGTTAAAATTGATTAGTCAAAAAGTGACCGACTATTCGATTAATAGATCAATGAATAGAAATGATCGGTCAAAAAGGGGATTTTTGTTTATAATGTGATAATCGCCAAATACCATCGTCCTTACTATGATACAAAGAATATCATTGTAATTATGATAATGTGGAGATATCTCATTGCAATACCAAGAAACGTGGGCCTGACTTAAAATTAATTAAATAAATGAATTAATTCTTATAATTTTCGATTGTACAACCAATTTAGCCAAACTGTCATTCTATTTCATCAAAATTTATTACTATGTGTAGTAGTGGGATGATTTAGACATTGTTTCCTATTACTAAGCTTGGTACAATAAAGAATGTATTCTCTTGTGAACCTAGCTACATATTCTTGCATCTTGGACCAATACATGTACCTATGGAAGTTTGCCATTGTTTTCCCTATACTAAAGTTCCCTTCTGTAACAGCCTTGGTGAAAATTTCATGTAATAAAATTTAATAAAGGAAAAATAAGACCACGGTTAAGAGACACTTATTCCAAGTTGAATGTTGGGCAAAGATATCCTAATGGGAATAAATGGATGTGTGTTTTTGGCTAAGGAAATTGGAAAGGGCTAAGGAAAAGGCATTAAAAGGAAAAAAAGACATTTTTGGCACATTTATTTATGAAAATAAAGGAAATTATGAGAAAAGTAAGGTGAAATGTCAAGGGTTTGATGTGAGGAGGAAATAATTTGAAGGAAAATAATGGAAAATGAAGAAATTAGAGGTCTCATTCATAAATGGGATTCTGAGGATCAATGGGCAATATTTTTTCAAACCTTTTGTCAGTTCAAGTTTGGAGCTTTCTCATTACTCTCTCTCTCTCTCTCTCACTCTTGGTCACTTAGAGTCTTCTTGGAGCCCTTTAGCTTTGGAGCAAGGAAGGAAAAGCAAGAAAATGGAATGGAAGGAAAGAAAAGATCAAGAAATGAAAAGTAGGATCAGGCAGTGGATGAGCCTCAATATTGTAACAAGAATGTTCCAACTCGCAAGGCGACCAACTTTAATTATCAACCTGGGGTTCGTAAAAACTTAAGAAGTATTAGCACTATATGTGCAGCATACAATGTGTAGGAATACTTCCAATGGAGCCACTTGCATAACTAGATGACAGATAAAATCATGAGTAGGATTGAAACATATTCTTTGACATGTACCTGAATATAAGAGACCAAATGCTTTGAGTGAGATGAGATTAAGAATTTTTGAAGAAGAGGGTGTTGTTGCAACTTAATGATTTTATGGAACCATATTTCAATATAGTCGTGAGCCTCTGGTCCACTTTCTAATTTGGATCATCTTGTATGTCTTCTTCTTCCATGAAATTCATATTTTCTTCTTTTTGCTAATTATTCTCTTGAATAGATAGAGGATCTAGTGGTGAACTTGACGTGACTCCCTTAATCTCTGATTGTAATGTCTTTTGTCCATCAAGTTCAGCCCCTAATCCTTTGGTCTCCTCATTTGGATCTTCTTCTTCTGGATGTTTTCCTTCAATCACATCAATAGAATCACTTTTTTGCAATACCTTTCTTGATCTAATATTAATACCATTTAGATCAAGAGGATGTGTTTGGAAGTGTTGTGCCTCAACATTGTAAGTGGGCTGAGCTACTTCCTTGTGTGGGTTTGGAAATGGTAGTATAGGGAGTTGAGTGGGAGTGGATCTTTGAGATGGATGTGGTTGAGGTTGCAGTTTTGGTGGAGGTGGATGGTAGGGATAACATGGAGTTGGCTATGGAGGGTATTGAAGACAATATTGAGGATATTGTGTATTTCTCTGATAGGGTTCTTGCCAACCTTGTTGCCAATATTAGCTTTGGGGTTGATATGGCTAAAGTTTCCAAGGAAAGGGTGTGTTCCAATTACTTTAAGATGGATGTGCATAACCTTTAAATTGTGAATTAGTCTCATGCATCATACGAGGTTGACTAGGCTTCCATGGTCCTCTTGGAGCTACATAACATAGTTTCTTTGGTGATTGACTTGCTCCATTTTCCTCTTGGTAAACTTCCTTCAACCTTGGTAATGATGGGAAATGTTTAATAGAATGTGATTCTACATGGACAACAAAAATATCAGCATCTTCTTTTTCCTCATCTTTCATTCTTAACATTTCTACTTGTTCACTTAGATTGCTAATATTCCTGTTTTAAAGTCATCAAATAAGTTTCCAAGTTTAGCTTGACTTACTGATATTGATGTTGATTTACTTACTCTTTCCCTTCCTCTTGATATGTGTTTGTGTGTTTCACAGACTTCTTCAAATGATAATAGGTATACATCATCTCTACTCATGAGATCAAGAATATCAATCTAACAATTACTAATTGTTCTAAGTATGAGGGTTTTTAGTGTGCCATATCCTAAATGATGTAATTTTTCCCTCTTAACATTATACATGGTTCTCTCTATTAGATCCTCAAGGTGCTCATTTTCTTTTTGATTTGTTCTACATATTTCTTCCTTAAGATCACGATCTTTATATTTTTCTAGAAATATATTTTTCATATCATTCCATGATCTTATTGAATTAGTCCCTAAACTCATGAAACATTTAAGAGATCTATCTTTCAATGTTTCTAGAAACAATCTCAATTTTTGAGTGTTTAATATGTAACCATAAGATCTACAAACACTTTCAAGTTTAAAGAAAATGGTTTCCAGATCCTCTAACCTCATACCATGGAAGTTTGGAAGAAAAGATGGAGGGATCTTCTTCATGTGCACACTAATATTAGTATCTTGAATGGGAAATCCAAGAGGATCTCTCTCATTATCATCATCTACATCCATTTCTCTTACCTCCTCTGCCACCTCTTCTTCTTCTATGTGCAAAAATGAATGGTGATGTGGCTCTTACTGCACCACATGATCAAATGGGGGGGCGGGGGGGTTTGGTGTTGGCGATTATTTTTTGAATAAGAATGCTAATGCAATGAAATTTTCTGTCCTTGAAATGAAATATGCCTAATGCAATTTTTTGTTTTTGAAAAAATTTAAAAGAAATGAATCAATTAGGGAAGAAAACAATGCATACTTTTACACCTCCTCGAAAACAATGCAAAAAAGTGATGAGCCGCAGTCTTGTAATAGGAATGTTGCAACTCCAAAGGCTACCACCTTTAATTATCAACCTAGGGTTCGTACAAAATTAAGAGGTATCAACACTATATGTGCAACATATAATGTGTCCTTATTTCACTGTCATGATGTAATGGAGTGAATGTAATGAAATCAAATCCTAAATTATCTGCAGTAATGGAAATTCTCGAAATGGAAACCTTAACCTATTGCAGGAAAGAAAACTTATTCTAATTGCATAAATTAAAGACAATGAACTAAATATAAATCATTGCATTTCAAATATTTTAGGTTGATTTTCAGAGTTCATTGGATGTGACAATCAAGAAAATCATTATTGTATTATCCAATTCATAAATCTATCCATTAACCCAAATTGTTGAGATGTTTTTTAAGGGTTAAAAGGCAAGTCCTAAGTGGTATTTAGTCTTTCATAATCATGGATTTAGAGCCTAGGGGTTATGATTCAACCCTGAAGGACAAAAAACAACATTTTTGAGAAAATTTGGGCAAGTATATACATGTTGGAAGAGTGGTACAGGAACTTACGGGATTTGCGACAGGAAGATATAATTGACCGAATGACAAAGTAAGACAAATCAAAATTGGATGGGACAATATTTTTATATTGAATAACATGTTTTCAGTCTCCCTTCCAAGTGGAATCACTAAAAAATACTGCTACTAACACATGCTAAAAAATAACAGAAAATTACTAGTCTAAAATCTAAAGATTCGAGAACTAGTGAGCTAGTTAATCTATCAAATTCCTAACCTAATAAAGTGAAAATGAAATGGGGTAAAATTTTTATTAACTTGAATATTTTTATGATCCAATTCAAATGGAATCAACTCAATTGAATTTCATTAGCATGTTCGAAAAAATAGCAGAAAATTACTACTATTTTCCACAAGGGACTTCCAAAAACTTAGATTTTGATATAAACAAACTAATCCAAGAAGCTCAATGATTAATATGACCTTCCAATATTGTTCCAAATATGAAATCATACATGTGATCCTAAAAAATAACTTAATTCAGCCATTTAACCCAATCCTACAACAATAAACAATTTATATTAAATGCACAAATAGGAAAAAGCAAGAACAAGAGATGCATGTGAATAAAAAGTGAAAATAAGAGAAGTAAATTATACAAAAGGGCTGTGAGGATCCTGAGATGTCCAAGCCTAAGGAAAATCAGAGTCCTATGAAGGATACCAAAATTTAGAATGTGAAAATGGTACCAATCTTCATTTTTTCCATCAATACAATTACATCCCAACAATAAATGAAAGTGGAGTTGCGAAAATGCAAGTGTTCTCCATAAGAAGACTAAGAAAAACAAACCCCTAGAGGAAAAATTGAATTCGTACTTATACAAAATGATTAGGAAGATTTCTCCATAAAAGGAGGAATATTTCCCCTCCAAAATCCCTCAAATAGTGGATCTGGTTCCCAACACTAGGAATATGCATTAAAAGACAGGGAACACATTCCTAGATTTTCTCAATCATTGGAGCTCCAAAATTTGTGCAATAATTTTAGAATATATTGTTTATTTATTATCCAATATAGATCCTCCTGTGGTAGGTAGCAAGTCCTTAAATTATCTCCTCCTCTAAATCTTCATAATCTGCCCAATGTTCTCACAAAATTCTACAAAAATAAATAATATTAGGCACAAATATGCAATTATCCATAAACCTTCCTAATGAACATATTAAAGTTAAAAATATTTCGTATAATGCAAAAAGAGAGGTTTAAATGTGTTGAATGATGGCCAGATGGGCCTTAATTTATGTCTAATTTAGAGGCCCATCAGTAGCTTCAATAGGAATATTTGCAGCTAACCTTTTCCATGTGTGTTTTTCTAGCTCGTTTGGACATGCATGGATTTGCATGTTGGTGTGTGGCTATCTTGCTATCGATGGTATGGTTTTTCCAGGTTATGATAGTGGATTTTAGCCTAGACTTGCCCTTTTCTGGATTACATGGTCTTGGGATGTCTAATTCAGTTTTTGAGCTTTGGTTTGCCATATGGATTTCGGAATCTAGGGTGGGCGTGGTCTCAAATTTCATTCCCAAAGGCCTAGGAATTCCTTGACCGGTTTTTGCAGGATACATGGTAAAGAAAGAGGGATAAGTCTCGATTTAGGGCCTAGTGATATGGGTTTGGATTGCGGTAAATCCTGAGAGACTGGTCTTGGTTTAGGGCCTAGTGATCCAAGATTAGATTTTCGTAAAGCTGGAGAGACAAGGAGACGAAAAAGTAGTCAAGGATAGTGATGGATTCCGGATGGCATTTCAAGTTTGGTTCGGTTGTGATCGGAGGACTGGTTTTGGTGTGATCACGATTTGATGAGGGTGGAGGTGGTTTGACCTCTAGATTCCCTTGGTTGTTATTGGATTGGTTGTTCTATGAGATCCCACATTCATGCTTATAATATGGCACAGGGGTGATAGGATGAAAGAGAGTTTTAGTTAAGCCATGCCTATGGTTGGGTGGTACGTGGAAGTTGCAAACTTGGTCGGATTTTCCTATGATTAATAAAAGATAAGTTCTCTTACTTTTTCACTTGTTCATATGTGGATTTAATGGTTTTCATATCTATGATATTTATATGGTTTTATGTTAGTTATAACCATGGTTATATAACTAGTTCATGTCATTTTTATTTCATGTATTTACTTGTAATTACTAAATTTATGGATGCAATACCTAATTGATGTTATAATAGTTCAATGGAGAAGGTGGTGATCCTTCTGGTTATATTTCATAAGTGCTTCCAGTCATTCATACTCGTATTGTATCATAGAGTTGTAGGTTGCATTGATGCCAAGTGTTTGACAGAATGTTAGTGCTGATTGGGGATGTTGAGGCCTAATCCTAAGGTTGATTTTGATTTATTAGTACCATCCTCATGACTTTGATGGATTCTGGAGGTTATAACAAGTTTTTGGCAAAGGTCGGGATTCTGGGCTGGAAAAGTGGCTCAAATCTCGAGGACACTAGAATAGGTTTGCTGAAAGGAGTCCATGGATTTTGGAACATAGGTTTGTGAGAGCAACTTTTGGTTCTCGATGATGTTATAGCTATAGCATGAAAATTAACTTGGGTTAAAGGCTTAAAACATCAATGGGAATCAGGCACAGGATGTTTGAGTGGTCTACTATGGGTATTGTTGTTGATGTGGATGGGTCTGGTTGATGTGTTCCATCAATTCTATTTTCTTAAGGTCACCAAGGAGGTTGAATACTTTTTAGTGGCCTCTCTCATCACATGTTTACCCCATATGGATGGTTGCTTGGATAAACCTTGGAGGAGGGGTGTTACATATTGGTATCAGAGCGTGGATGTGCTCTCCTTGGGTGAAGGTGCTTGGTCATGAATGCATGTTAGATGCATGTGTGTCTCTTACACTTGCATTCCATGTGCTTGTTGCATTGCATAATGATTGATCATGATTGTAGTAAGGTTTTTATGAGGAACTTGATGTTTATTTTGTGGAATGCATGGTCAAAAGTATATGACCGATTACATGATTATATGCAACTTGATTACATCCTTGTATGTTAGGTTTCATTCTTGATTGTTTGATTACATGTATTTGTCTTCTAGGTTGGTTAAAAGAATCGATCTCTTATGCTCGACTACATGCATTCATGCGTATGTGTATTTTATTAGGAATTTCTTATGCATGTTGATAGTTCCATGTGACAATGTGTACATTGGAGTAATGGTTGTTTTCATACATGAGGTCATACCACGCATTGTTGATATGACCTTGCATTCGTAAATGGACCCTAATTAGAGTGATGCTTATGCATTGATGCACTTATTTAATAGATGTCTATATGTTCTTATGTTTATGTTATAAATGCATCGCGCTGATTTGATGATCTTATAGAAAAGGTATCCTCCTTGAATTATGTTAAGGTACGTTGGTTTATTGTGATTTAGTTTTTCTGAATAATACGCCTTGTAGAAAAGAGATCAATGGATAGCAAGGTGGTAGACTACATAGAATCTCCCTATGAATTATATGGGTAGCATGGTGTGGGGCACTCTTCTAACTTGGTAGACACATTGAGAAGCTTGAAGGAAGAAATAAAGAGTTGCAAAACAGACAATGAAAAAATAATGTAGACACAAGAGAAACAAGTAAAGGTTAATGCAATATTTTAGAGTTTATCAGAATTGCAACAACTAGGGCCGCTTTAGATCACCATGGATAGGAGGATAGAACTAATGGGGCATATGGTAGTAGGTCTCTTGGTAGACGCAATTCAGATAGATCTGAAACAATGAGAGATGGCAGGTTGTTGGAGATTTCGAATAGGAGAGGTGATAAACACAGGTATTATTCCAGTTTTGGTTTTGACAGACATCATGATTACCATCATTATCATCCTTACTTGAGGAGTGATATGGGATACTTTCCAGATGAGTTTAAGAAATCAAATCCACCTACCTTTGATGGAGAGATGAAGAAATCCTAGGATGCAGAGGCACGGTTTCTTGGTATAAATAAATTATTCCAATTTCACAATTATTCAGAAAACATGAAAGTAAGGATTGCCACTTTCAGTCTCAAAGGTAATGTGATATTTGGTGGGAAGACGTGAAGAATTTAAAAGGTATGCATGAGGAGGATTTGACTTGGCATGCATTTGAGAGGTTCTTCAAGAAGAAGTACTTGTCAGAGAGGTACTATGATGATAGAACTAAGGTGTGTTATGAGTTATGGATGGGTTCTATAACATATGAGGAGTATTCTAGAAGATTTTTGGAGTTGTTAAGATATGTGCCTTACCTCAAGGAGGAGAAGGCCAAGGTTCAGAAATTCATCAGTGGACTTCCAATAGCGTATAGAGATAGGATTGAGCCTGATGAGCCTAGATTGTTGGAGTAGGCCATCCGAAACTTGAAACATTTTTATGAGCAGTCGAGGTGCAAATTTGAGCCTAAACATGACTTGAAAAGAAATGACAAAGCTAAAGGAAAATGGACACCAAAGAGAGGAAGGCCACAAAATGCAAGTGAGAAAGAAAATGTAGTTCCTTACAAAAGGTTCAATACAACTAAGAAGGGACATGGAGAGCAATAGGCTAGAGGTGGTGGTAGGGAACCATTGTAGTGTTGGATATGTGGTAAGGGTCATCATAAGAGGGATTGTCCGCAGTATCAAAGTGGTGATAGACCCCAGATATACAGTGCTCGGGAGGTGCATAAAGATGGTGATGTTGGTCATAGAATTCTCAGATCTATGTAGTTATGGACAATAGATAGGCAGATCATCAAGCATCGATCATTGAGATTGACGGTAAGCTTTATGGTCAAGTTGTTTCTATTTTAATTGATTCTGGATCTAACTATAGTTATCCTAACTTGGTGGATAAGTATGGTTTGAGAAAAGAAGTTCATGAAAGATCTTGGTTGTTATAGTTGGCTATAGGTACAAAGAAGTGAGTTCACCATTGGGTAAGAGTTTTCACATTTGAGTTAAATGGTATGCCTATAGCAACACATTTGAATTTATTTCCACTAGGATCATATAGGATGCTTTTGGGTATGCATTGGATATACCTTCACATAAACAAAGTGGATTTATTTGACAAGGCCATTGAGTGTGTGGATGATGGTGGGGAAAAGAGGACTTTGCAGGGAAAGAAGGAGACTACATCAATGAGGATGGTTACCGCTATTTAGGCTAATCATAGTTGCAGAAAAGGCCATGTGATGTTTGTAGTGTACATGGCTTGATAAAGGTAAGGAGGTTGAGGATGTAGATGTGTTAAGCAAGTACCTAGTTTTACAATAGTTTTAGGATGTACTCCTGGAAGACATTACAGGGTTTCCACCTCATAGGAAGGTATACTTTTCTATTGAGTTCCTGCTAGGGGAAGCTCCAGAATGAAAATCACCTTATAGGATGAGCACATCTGAGTTGGTAGAGTTGAAGTTGTAGTTAAAGGAGATGCTTGATAAATGATACATAAAATCTAGTGTATCACCTTAGGGCGCACCAATGTTGTTCGTAAAGAAGAAAGATGGTACTCTTGGATTGTGCATTGATTATAGGAAGTTAAACAAGGTAATGATCAAGAACAGGTACCCTTTTCTGAGGATTGATTATCCGTTTGATCAGTTGAAGGGAGCATAATTGTTCTTTATGATCGACTTGAGATCAGGATACCATTAGGTACACATCAAGGAAGAGGATATCTTCAAGATTGCATTCAAGACTAGGTATGGCATTATGAATTTGTTTTTTTCCATTAAATTTGACTAATTCTCTAGCTACATTTATATGTTTGATGAATAGTGTGTTGCATCCTTATCTAGGCCAGTCTTTTTATTGTATTCATTGATGACATACTAGTATATTATAAGAATGAGGAAGAACATGTCGAGCATTTAGAAGCAGTGTTGAGATTGCTAAAAGAGCATCAGTTGTATCCTCAACTTAGCAAACTCAAATTCTTTCACATTGAGGTACATTACTTGGGGTATGTTGTATCCAAAGACGACATAGAAGTTGATCTAGAAAAGATAAGGGCCATCATGGAGTGGGAAGCTCATAATAATGTGGATGAGGTGAGATCATTCATGGGATTGATAGGTTACTACAGGAGATTCATCAGGAACTTCTCATGCATTGCATATCCTATCACATCATTGCAAAGGAAAGGTAAGAAGTTTGAATGGATAGAGCGTGAGGCTAGTTTTGAGGAACTTAAGTAGTTGTTGACATATGCACCAGTGCTAAATATTGCGGATGTCAAGAAGGAGTTTGTAGTGTGTACAAATTCTTGCAAGAGAGGACTTGGTGGATTTATCATGCAAGAAGGACAGGTAGTGTGCTATGAGTCACGAAAATGGAATGAGCACGAGCAAAACTATCCAACACATGATTTTGATCTAATAGTGATTACACATCCATTTAATATGTGGAGACACTATCTTTTGGGCAGAAGATTTACATTGATGAGTGATCACAGTGGTTTGAGGTTTTTGTTTGACCAGCCAAATATAAATGCCAGGCATGCTAGATGGTTGGCTACCCTTATTGAGTTCAACTTTGAGATCGAATACATCAAAGGGAAGGAGAACTGTGTTACACATGATCTTAGTAGGAAGGTATAGGTAAATCATATAGCAGTTATCATTTCTTATGGGACAAATTTACAAGGTATGATCTTGTAGGTAGGACAATGAGATGACAAGTACATGGAGATCATGCACAGGTTAAAACAGAGAACATGTACATGTATAGGTACATGTGCAGATACATATACAGGTACAGGTACTAGTACATGTATAGATTATCAGGATGCAGACTATCATCTCATGGCAGATGGGTTGATGAGATTTAGAGACAGGATCTATGTGCCAAATTGTAGTGAGCTCATGAAGCTTATCTTGAGGGAGCTCACACCAAGCCATACTCAGGTCATCTAGGATAATAAAAGACATTGACGACAATGAAGAAGTTATACTATTCACTAAATTTGAAGAAGGAAGTGGCAGAGTTTATGGCTAGATGTTTATATTTCTAGTAGGTAAAGGATGAATGTAAGCATCTAGGTGGTCTACTATAGCTTATAGTGATTTTGAAATGGAAATTGGAGGCCATTTCGATGGATTTCATCATAGGTATTCTGAGGATAGTAAGGCAACATGATTCTATTATGGTCATGGTTGACAGCTTGAGCAAGGTATCTCACTTCATTCTAGTGAAGACTACATATTCAACCAGTGAGGTAGCATAGGTGTTCATCAGATAGATAATGATATTGCATGGTGTTTAAAAGAAGATTATGTTCGACAGAGATGCAAAATTGACTTCCAAGTTTTGGAAGGAGCTATTTGCAAGCTTCGGTACAAAGTTTTCCTTCAACACAACACATAGATAAATGGGCAGATAGAGACAGTCAAGAAGATCTTGGAGGATATGTTGAGGATGCACGTGATGCACCAATAGAGGAAATGGGAGGAGTGTCTTCCATTGGTTGAGTTCGTATATAATTATAGTTATTAGGAGTCATTGAGGATGCACCCTTTCGAGGCATTGTATGGATGGAGCTTTAACACTTCCATTAGCTGGAGTGATCTAGTGGACAGGGTATTTATTGGGCCAGATATGTTGGCGGACATGGAGCAGGAAATGCAGGCTATAAGAAAGAATTTAAGGGATTACAAGATAGACATAAGAGTTATGCAAATTAGAACAGGGTATTCAAGGAGTTTTCGATTGGGGAGAATGTGTATTTGTGCATTAAGTGCAATAAAATCTCATTTAGGATTGGATCATGTGCCAAGTTGGCACCATGATATTGTGGCCATTTTGAGATCCTTGAGAGGATTGGATTAGTGGCATATCGACTTGCACTACCTCTAACAGTGAAATTCCACGATGTTTTCCATATTTCAATGCTTAGGAAGTATGTAAAGGATGTTGAACATGTTATTCATTGATCTGTATTATAGGTGGAGTAAGAAAGAGAGTTCCAACTAGAGCCTTAGTGCATATTGCAGCAAAAGCATCTCATGCTCAGGAACAGATCCATAGATCAAGTTAAAGTGCAGTGGAGGCACTTTGGGCCTGAATAAGCTACATGGGAGATGACGGATCAGATGCAGGCCCTGTATCCTTCATTGTTTGTCAGTTGAGGAAAATCATTTTTGGTTAGGTTATGTATGTGTAAATTTTAGAAAAACATTCCCAAACTCAAGGAATGGGGATTTTGTCATAGGGCTTGGAATATTGCTTAGGAGATGAATTTTGGACCAATCCTTCTCATTTTCTTAGGGACAATGCGATACCACTCCCTCAATTTCTTTTACAAAAATGATTATTTTATATTTATTTGTAAATATTGTTTGACTGGTTTGACAATGGCTTAAGTTGAATAGTTTATTTAAGTAAATTTTATGGTAAACAAATGATTTTATTTTTGGAAATGTTGTGGGAAAGAGTTGAGTAATATGGAATTATTGTTACCATAGGAATTGATAAGTGGTTAAGTCCACATAGTGGACCTTTCCAAATTCTTCCAAATTTCCTAGAAGAAATATTACCATGGGGGAACAACATATTTGGAAAGAAATATTATGTTGGGTTGAAATATAAGTTTAGATGGAAATAAATGCTAAGTTAGACAAAATTTTAAGAAAAGAACGATGAGAGAGAAACTTGTGCTTAAAAGGAAAAAGGAAAGACTTTTTCCTAATGAAAATAAAAATTCTAGGTAAAGTAAAAATGCCGAGTAGACCATAAAAGCAGGTCATTGCAAGGAGAAATCTAGTGGGAAGAGAAAAGTGGGAAGAAATTGGATCATATATTCTTTCGGGACAAGAGGTTAATCATTAAATATAGGAGGCAATAAGTTTGAGGTTGGGGGGATGTGCTATTGTGCAACTCGATAGTTGGGAGGAATGTGCTCTCTCCCATAATTTTTGTAGAAATCTTTTCCCGCCATATAAGTTACTGTAATATGGAGCAAGATTGATCCTATTTGGATTATAATATTGTTCTTAATATCAAGAGAATTAATTGGTAGTATTGTATATTTAATGGTTGTCTCCCTAGTGAAAATAAGTAGAAAAGATTCTCTATGTTTTTGTGTCATCGTGTTTTTAATTTGGCTTAGCTAAGAGATTTGTGAAACACTGCAAGGAAATTGACTATTTTGGTGGTTTTAATCATTTGTTTTTTTATGAATTCCATATGTTTTCAATATATAGAGGTGGAATTGTGGTATAAACTCCTTTTGCATAAGTGGATAGGCTCATATTTTGGTTAGCAAAGGGGAAAGGTGATAAGATCCTTCACAATGATAACACATAATTATAGGTTTATTTAGATTTCCCCTTGGAACATTGAATATAAAGTGTTTGTTTCTTGGAATAAGGGAAATAAATGAAAATAATTCCATCAAACATTTACGCTAGCTATACATATAATTTAGTTTGAAAGATCAAATATATAAATATGTGTGTTGCCTTTATGTGGGTTTGTGGGGATTTTGTGTAGGCTAGTTCTCGTCATGGCACTAATGAAGTCTAGGGTTTGGTGTATGTGGTCTTACTAGGATTTGAGACTCCTCTATTTTGGTTAAATGTTATGGTTTTTGAGGATATATGCATCCTCCAATATCTAAATGTCTCATTGTTCTTTCCTGCTTTTCCTTTCCCTTCTTGCTCCAAAATCCAAGTATGCTAGCCCTCCAAGAGTGCTCCAAGAAAACTCTAAGCATCCAAGAGTATGAGAGAGAGAGAAAGAATAATGAGAGAGCTCCAAAATTGAACTAAAAAAAGGTTACCAAATGATCCTCATAAGCCTTTTTATGAATAAGGTCTATATTTTCTTCATTTTCCATTATTTTCCCTCAATTTCCTCTTCACATGCAACCAAATGAACACCCACACTAGGATGTCTTGCCCAAAATTAAGCTTGGAATACGTGTCCCATAAACCATGATTATTATTTTTCCTTTATTTACTTTTATTACATGTAATTTTCACGAGGGTTGTTACAAACTGAAGACTTGTTTAATGCTTCACTTGCTCCTTGGAAAAATGATTGGTTGCTTGATTCAGGAGAAACTTGCCACATGCCTTTTAGCAGAGATTTTTTTGAAGAATTTAATAGAAACATTGATGGAGCAATATACTATGCACACAAGTCAAAACTCAAGCCATCAAGGCTTGGCACCATGAAGCTCAAATTGCCTGGTCTTCTAGACTTTCTTCTACATGATGTTCTATACCTCCAAGTGTTTAGGAGAAAGTTGTTGTCCTTGGTCCATGTACACTAGCAAGGACACTCCATCCATATGTTTTATGACAAGGTTAAGGTCAGAAAAGCATCAAATCACTTAGTTGTCATGACAGGGATTGAAGAAGAAAGACTTCTAAAGCTACAAAGTACATCTACTTGTGCACAAAACTTCTCATACAATTATCATGATGATGAAGATACATTTCCATGAAGTATTTAATGGCATGCTATATTTGGACACTTGAATTATGATAGCCTTCATATGTTGAAGAAAAGTGGTGTTACCGTTTTCCTACAATTCCTAGGAAACTTAAGCAATGTGATGCATGAATTCTAGGAAAGCATAACAAACAATTTTTTCATGATTCTCTTTCTAGAGCACATAAAAAACTTGAACTCATTCATTCATATTTATGTGGCCCAATTCCTGTTCCTTATGCACATGGTAATAAAGATATGATGACATTTATTCATGACTATACCAAACTGTGTTGGGTTTATTTATTGAAGAACAAATCTGATGCTTTTCAAACATTCAAGAAATTTCATGCACTTATTAAAAATGATGAACAATCTCATCTTCGCTCTATTTTGACTAATAATGGAAAATAATACACTTCAAATGAATTGGAAAACTATATTCACAAGCATGGGATCAAACATCAAACAACTGTGCCTTATAATTCCCAACAAAACCGAGTAGATGAGAGAAGGAATAGGACAATCTTAAATATGTGTGTTCCATGATGTTTTTCAGGAATGTAAAATTGATGTTTTGCACTGATGTCGTTCTATGTTCTCTATATGTAAAGAATAGGTGTCCATCTAATGATATTAGAAACAAGACTCCTTATGAAATGTGGTATGGCCACATTCCTTTGGTAAAGCATCTTAGGGTCTTTGGTTCCATATTATGCCATGATACCAGATGAACAAAGAAACAAACTTGGTGTAAGAAGTCGTAAGTGTATTTTCTTAGGGTATTCAAATACCTCCAAAAAATATCGTCTCTATGATGAAGTTAATAAATAGTTTGTTGTATCTAGAGATGTGATCTTTCTTTAATCTTTCAAGGTTAACAATGTTGTTGAGCGACAACTTGATCGCTTGGATAGGTTCAAGCATGCAAAGTCATTTCAAGAATTTGATAATAAAATTCCACATCTCGAAGGGGGGATTCCTATACTGGATAAATTTGTGGAGTCTTCTTCTGAAGCACTCTCTCCCCCACATGAATCTCCAGCCACTGAAGACAATTTGAGTGATGTGATTCACATAATTGGGAGACTCAATCTTGATTCAGTCCTAACTCAGACAACTAAGAAACCTGGTTCATCTCAGAAAGTTCCTCCAAAATGGCTGACAAAGACACTTGAAAGTGTTCATCATAATGAGGTTGGAAATATAAGAATAAGAAATTCAATCAGGAAAAATGGAGATGATTTAGATGATCCTAATTCACCCGTTGATATTGATGTTTCTTATGATTGCAGACTGAATTTGTCTATAGATTTTGAACGAACTTCCTTCAAAGAAGCCTCTTCTCACGATGAATGGAAAGAAGTGATGTAGAAATAGTATGATGCCTTGATAAAAAATGGTACTTGGAAGTTGGTTGATCCTCCATTGGGAACCAAAGCAATTGACTACAAGTGGGTCTACAAGAAATAATATTAAGTTGATTGTTATGAAACTAGCTCACAAAAAGATAGAAAATAAAGATAAATGCCATAGAATTTAGCCTCTTCGAGGGGGAAACCTCCTTTACATTGCACAAATGAACAATTCTTTGATGATACATATGAAAAAACCTCCTTTCTATATATAAGAGTCTAGGGGTTCACAATATAACGAAAGCTGACCTAACAATAATAATATAAGGGCACAAAAATAAAAATAGTGGGCTTCTATGGTGCACAATACTAACAATATGGGGACAATAGGGGCACTACGATAACAATAAGGGATACAATGATAATAGTAATGGGGGAATCACTAGTATTATAGGGACCTAACATGCCCCTCTCCTTCAAAAAAGTGTTTTCCTGAATGCTTGAGTAGTTCTGGATGCTTCTATATAAAGTTATCATCCTACCATGTGGAATCTTCAACGGGTAAGTTCTTCCACTTGATGAGATACTCTAAAATTAATTGATTCCATAGCTGTCTAGTTCAAGTTTCTTTGACTGGTTTAGGTTCCAATATGATTTTTCCTTCCTCATTAGGTTTTGGAAATATTGTTTGAACTGGGATCTTTTCACCTATAACCTTATTTAAGCATGAAACATGGAAAACTAGGTGCACTCGAGAAGCTGCAGGAAGCTCCAATTTGTATGCCATAGTACCTATATTTTGCATCAGCTTGTATGAACCATAATACTTTTGTGCTAATTTATTATCCTTCTTAGCTGCTTGAGGGACATTTGTTTATATGGTTTTAGCCATAGGAATACCCAATCACCTACATAAGAACTTCTTTCATTGCGATGTTGATCTGCCTGCTGTTTCATTCTATTCTGCCAAGGTGAGGCTATCCTTTAAGAGTTGGAGAATTTGTTGTTGATGCTAGATGTGACCTTCCACTTCTTGAATCTTAGATTTTTCTCTTAAATATGATGTGATGGATGGTGGATGATATCCATAAAGTGCCATAAATGGGGTCATTTTTGTTGCAGTATGGAAGGAAGTGTTATACCACCATTTAGCTAGAGGCAAACATTTGACCCATTATGTATGTTTATCATATACAAAACAACAAAGATATCCTTCCAAACATTTGTTTACTATCTTAGTTTGACCATCATATTGAGGATGATAAGATGAGCTATGAGCTAACTGAGTACCAAGACAAGAAAATAATTCTATCGAAAATTTCTAGTGAAAATGGGATCTTTGTCACTTACAATAATCTTTGGGTTTCCATGTAGATTTTCAAATGTTTCCATAAATGCAATAGAAACTGTACTTTCTTTAAATGGATGAGATAATGCACAAAAGTGTGCATACTTGGTAAGTCTGTCAACTACCACCATGATAACACTCTTTCCTTCGGACTTGGGTAAACCTATGATAAAATCCATTGAAACCTCCTCATAATGTTGGCTTGGAATGGATAAAGGTTGTAATAGACCTGGGGTCTTAATTGTTTCAACATTATTTTGTTGGAAAACCAAACATTTTACCACAAAATTTTGAATATTTGATTTAAGGCCATCCCAAAAAAATTTCCTTCTTAACCCTATGGTAATTTTTTAGAAATCCTGAGTGCCCTCCTAAGGGAGAGGTGTGCAATTCTATAAGAATATTTTGTTTGATTTGGGAATTCTTACATAGGTATAATCAAACTTTGTACCATAACGAATCATTTTTCGAGCTAAATGTATCAGGTGTACTGGGATCTTGTTGTAACTTTTGAATGAGTGCCCACATTCATTCATCATTCTCCCATTCATCCCTTGCTTCGTTTATCCAATATGGTTGGATAATGGAAATGGCACAAAGAAATTCTTCCACATCCTCATCCTTTCTTGAGAGTGCATCTGCCACAACTTCCCTTTTTTTGTAGATGATTTCAAAGTCATAACCCAACATATTTGTGACCCATTTTTGCTTCTCTTCTGAGATAATCTTTGTTCTAAAAAGTATTTAAGACCATCATGATCTATTTTTACCTTGAAGTGTCTTCCCATTAGGTAAGGTCGCCATTTCGTAAGTGCATGAGTATTGCCAACATTTCCTTATCATAAATAGCTTTGTGTAAATACTTTCCTTTGATTGGATGACTTTCTAAAGTAGTGGGTCTTTCTTCTTGCATTAAAACAACACCATTTCCATTTCTCGAGGCATCACATTCCACAATAAAAGTTTTTGTGAAGTCTTCTGTAGCTAAGAACTGTGCTTGGCACATTGCCTCTTTAAGATGTTCAAAGGTCTCCATTTCTTCTAGAGTACATGAAAATGAATCTTTCTTCAATAATGTTGTTAGAGGTGTTTCTATTCTCCCACAATTCTCAACAAACTTGCGATAATACCCTGTCAACCTGAGAAATCCTCGTAGATGCTTTATGGATGTGGGGATTTTCCATTCCTTAATGGTTTTAATTTTTCTAGGGTCTACCTTAACACCTTCATGGGATACAATATGACCCAGATATTCCACTCTTGTACTCTAAAGGAAACATTTTGAGCTTTTGCAATAATTGTTTCTCCTCCAATAGTTTGAGAACCTTGTCAACATGTTGAACATGATCCTTCCAGACTTGTTGTAATTAGTATATTATCAAAAAATAAACACAAATTTATTAAGGAAGGGTTTGAAAATGAATTCATCAAACCTTGAAATGTAGAAGGTGAATTGGTAAGGCCAAAAGGCATGACCAAAAATTCATAATGACCCTCAGGAGTTCTAAATGTTGTTTTTGGAATGCCTTTAGTTTTCATTCTAATTTGATGCTATCCTGAACGAAGATCCAACTTGGTGAAGTAAATTGATCCATGCAATTAATCCAATAATTCATCAATGACAGGAATGAGAAATTTATCTTTAATAGTGAGCTTCTTGAGCTCCCTATAATCTGGACACATGCTCCATGATCCATCATTCATGTGAACCAATATTACTGGAGCAGAGAAAGAACTTTTACTAGGTTGAATTATACCATCCTCTAGCATTTCTGCAACCATATGTTCAATTTCACTCTTTTGGGCATAGGGATATATATAAGGCCTAATTTTTAGCGGAACACTTCCTGGAATCAAATGAATAGCATGATCATGATCAGGAATAGGTGGGAGGCCTTTGGGAATCTCAAATACCTTGGAATGACTGTCCAAGATTTTTTGGAGATCTGAGAAATAGATTATTTCGATGTGGGAACCTCTAGTGAACATAATTGTGCAATTATCCCTCATTTTTCTTTCTTTAAAAGATTTGTTATTCCGTTAGAGCTGATTATCTTTCCCAGTTTCCCTGCAATACCCCTTAATTCAACTTCCTTTCCTTCTAAAGAAAATTTTATGAAAATTTCTTGAAAATTAAAAGCTATTGTACCCAAGGATTGTAGCCATTGGACTCCTAGTACAACATTAGCACCACCCGTTGGAATGGAAAGAATTGGGCTATTCAATACATATTCTCCCATGGATAACTTGATATTATGGAACTTTACTGAGCAATTTATGGTTCCTCCACTTGTAACCATCACTTGACACTCTGGTGCTAGATATAGGAAGCAATTCAATTCCTTGGCTATCTTACAATGAATAAAGTTATGGGTACTGCCTGAATCAATCAACACTATTACCTTTTTCTTCTTGATATGCCCTTCTATCTTGATAGTTTGAGGAGTGGTAATTCCAGCCAATGCAATACAAGATATGGTTGGATTTATTTATTCTATCTATAGGGTTTGTTCCTTGTGTATGTCCTCTTCTTTTGACGTTTCTTGTTCCTTTTCTTTCTCCTCTTCACAATCTATGTAAAATAACTTCTTCTCAGCACACTTATGGCCTTTAGTGTATTTTCTATCACAACTGTAATGAAGCCCTTTTGCTCTTTTTTCTTCCAATTTTTGTGGTTTCAACCTTGTAGGTTGTGGATGGCTAGGGGCAACAACACTTCCATCTTTATGATTGTGAGTGGTAGGCTTCCTAGTTGCCATAATTTTGCTTTCCATTTCTATTGCCAACCTGAATGCCTTCTCCAATGAATCAAGTTCCCAAAGGCAAACCTCATGTTGGATGTTATCCTTTAAAGTCCCTATGAACACATCAATCCTATGCTCCTCTAAAATATCTTTTACCTTCATATTCAATTTTTGGAAGTCCTCAATGTGCTCTATCATTGAACCCTTTTGTTTGAGATTTATCAATTGGCTAAAAAAAGTGTTGCTTTTTGCATCCTCATAATGTGCTACCATTTCATTCATAAAAATAGCCCAAGTGACAATTTATTTACGAGAGAAAAGCCATCGATACCATACAAACTGATTTGGTTCGAAATATAAAGTTGCAATGCGTACCTTTTATGTGTTTTACACATTATGGAGATAAAAAATTTTCTCCATCTATAATATCCATGTTACGGGATCCTTGCCATCAAATTTCCTCATATCGATCTTTGGAACGTGGTGGTTATTCGATCCAATGTTAGAGTCTATGAAATCTTGATTAACATTTATTTTGTTCTCATCACGAGTTTCCTTTACTACCCTTTCGCGATTAGTAATAATTCCTTGTAGAAACTTTGTCAAATTTTTCAATTCTTCCATCTTATCTTCCATGCCTTTCTTTAGATCATTTATCTCAGCTTCCACACCATCCATATTAGCTTCCATGTCTTTCTTTAAACCATCCACTTTAGCTTCTATTACTTTTCGTGCGAGTGAAATTTGTTGCACTTGGTCTTGTAATTTTGATATATCATGTTGCATTTCTTCCTCTTCTTCATGAGTCATGCTAGAGCTTTCAGGTTGCTTACTAGGTGTTTCCATTTTCTTTCTTTGAGGCATCGATTAGTGATAATAATGCTTCACTATGCCCTTTTAATTCCTTCAAACTAATTTTTCAAACCAAACTTATGCAAAATTTTTAAAAAACTACACACCTTTTTTCACTTTGTAGGTGCTCAATATTGAATCTGTTGTATCTCTGTAATTTTGGATCTCCAAGGTTTGAAATTTATTCCTACAGTATCCCTCAGAGTACTCCTTCTAACCCCGCAAGTCTGATCAAGATTTGTTTCTGCAATGAAGAGTTATGCCAAATCTCCCATGATGACCTGATTATAGACTGGTTCAGTAGAGCGAGCTTGTATGAAGTTCCATGTATCACAGTTTTGACCTTAGGATCTGAAATAGATATACAGGAACCTACAATCCATCTTATTTTTATAAATTCTTACAAAATTTCAAATTGATGATCAGAAAAAGAGTTATGTAGATTTTCCCCTGGTCACTTGTTTGCTATATAATTCAGAATCCTGCAAAAACCTTAACTTCCTTGGATCATATCTCCAAACATATAGCGAGAAAAGATCTGAAATTTTGACCCACAATTTAGAGTGATTTATGCTGAAATGTGTATTTTTGTTCACTTCTGAAATGTCTCAGAAAAATTTTATTACAAAAATTCCATGATGACCTGTTTGGAGCAGTGAAACCCTAGAATCCAAGCTCTGATACCAAATGTTATGAAACCAGGTCACCAAAAGATAGAAAGGAAAGAATAAAGCCTTAGAATTTAGCTCTTCGAGGGAGAAACCTCCTTTACATTACATAGATGAACAATTCTTTGATGATACAAATGACGAAACCTCATTTCTATATACAGAACCCTGAGGGGTCACAATATAACCAAAGCTGACCTAAAAATAATAATATAAGGGTACAAAAATAACAAGAATGGGCTTGTATGGTGCAAAATAATAACAATATGGGGACAATAGGGGAACTACAATAACAATAAGGGATACAATGAAAATAGTAATGGGGGAATCACTAGTATTATAGGGACCTAACATTGATGGATCACTTGAAAAACTCAAATCCAGGCTTGTGGAAAAGGGTTTTGTAAAGAAGGAAGGGGTCGCCTATGAGGAGACCTTTGCCCCCTAGAAAAATGGGCTACCATCCTGACACTATTTTCCTTGGAAGCTCATAATTGTTGGAAAGTCCATCAAATGGATGTAAAAACTGCTTTCTTGAATGGCGATCTGAAAGAGAATGTTTTTATTTCCCAGCTAGAAGGATGTGTTGTGAAGGGCCAAGAACACAAGATACACAAGCTTTTGAAATACTTGTATGGCCTATAGAAAGACTTGTGAGCCTGGTATGAAAAGTTAACTGAGCATCTTCCGAAACTGAACTTCAAACATTATTATCTTGATGATGCAAATTTTTTTTCAAGAAAGTTGGAAAAATAGTTGTATATCTTATGTTTTATGTATGATAATTTGATGACATGGAACAATTAGAGATACATTGCATCTATAAAGAATGAATTGAGGAAAGGTTTTGAAATGATTGAATTGGGATATGTTCACTACTATCTTGGTATTGAAGTAACTCAACATATGAAGTTTATATTCCTCTCTCAAAAGAAGCACATTGGAGATCTATTGAATATGTTTCGAATGCTTGACTGCAATCTTTTAACTACTCCATTGGAACAGAACTTGAAGCTCACATCCATTGAAGGAAGAGAATTTGAGGATGCAACAAAATATAGACAACTTGTAGGAAGTCTCAACTAATGTGCATTATGTCTAGTTAGATAACCCATGGTTAGATACATTTATAAACTTTTAATTTTTTTTGATAGAAACATTTAAATCTTTATCATACTTCTATGTTGGAATTAAAATCAAAACACTAAACCGATGATATATTTTATCACCGGAAATTAATATTGAAATATGAAATTCATATTTATATTAAACTATATTTCTATTTAGTAATCAATTTTATTTATATTAAAAAATTATATTTTGTATTCTTAAATTAAAATCCTCAAATTCTACAAAAATGCTTTTCCGAAGTATAAGAATATGGAATACAGATACAAATTTTGGAATTTTGGAGGGTTGGTTGGTGAGAAGTTACACAATTGGGATGATAAGTATGGATGAGTTTTACTTTGTTGTGTCCTTGTCATCGTCCTTGGATATATGTTACTCTAGTTGAGCAACTCTAAAGCTTAAATCATTGATTAGTTTATCATTTGATTTAACTTCTACATCTCATTCTTCATTTTGTCTACTACTCGTCCTTTCCATATTCCATGACCATCACTTGTTGTATCACACTATATGATTTCACCCCCTATATCTTGTTTTCCATTCACTTGAACCGTCTCTGAGGAGGGGAGATCCAAGCCCTTGAGTTCTTCACATGTATCCCTTTCACAATTTGCAGCACTCATGGTGCATTGGACGGTTTATATCCCTCGAATCCCACACAAACGAGTTCACGTCATACACAAAAAACAATATACTAATATATTTTCACATTCTTAAACCAGTTAATATTAATACTAATGTGTATTATAGGGTTGGAAATAAGAATATTTTCTATATATAAAGATGTGAAATATATATATGTAATATATATAATATTATAAATAACGAGCATAGATCCATGTTAATTCCAAATCTATGAAGTGTTGATAGGAATCAAAATCTCTCTAGAAGCAAATATTTAATCAAAATTCTATACTAGAAAAGAAATTTACACCTCCAAAAATTTGATCCCTCTAAAATTTTGATAGATTTGAAATTAAAATAGATATATATTGATTATAAAATTAAAATTGAAAGCTCCAAGGATTAGCTCAACTAGTTGAGTCCCCGTTGTTAAGTACCTAGCCGATCGGTTGGTCACAGGGTCAATTCTCCTCGACACCCTTGGGGTTAGGCCCTACTAGTCTGGCCAACAGGCTTTAAAAGATTCCCTTCGGGGTTGATCTACCCAGACTTTCTGTGGATGTAGTGGCCACTTAGTGTTTGTGAACCACCTGTAAAAAAATAAAAAATAAAAAATAAAAAATAAAACATATATTAAAATTCACTTTACTTTCATAATTAAAAATAAAATAAAATCACATGCACATCGTTACCCATTCCCACTCCTTTGGAAAGTGAGTGAGAAAATACATAGATGTCTTTATGAGTTTAGGCTTATGTGATGTGAGTGATTTCTATATAACACTTCTAGGTCTATCACATTTTGTTTGAATCACCTATTTCATTTTCTTTATAAAAAGATGATTATAAATTTAATAATATATTAAAGAAATCATAACCACTTTATCCTATATATTTAACATTATTATATATATCATATAATTGGTTTTTTATAGGTTAAGTTTATGTCTTGTTGGGATGGTGATTTTTGTAATGTCCCTTTCCAAGAAGATAAATTTTTCATTTCGATTTGGATAGAAAGAAACATAAAAAAAATGAAAAATAAAAAAGTGAAATGAATAATTAATTTAAAAATAAAGGAGTTAAAGAGAAAACCCATAATCTTTGATAACCCATGGTAATTTTGTGCCCAAGGTATTTGGAGAAGGAAAATTATAAAATGGAGGATTGGAGTTCATTTGGTACATGAACCATTATTAATTGATATTTCGTTAATACTTCTAGGAGCTCTTATGGCTTAAGCTGAGAGGGAAAAATTATAATTGTATTTCCTAGTTTCAGTGTTGAAATGCACACCTAGTTGATGGTGGTTGGCTTTGGTGCTTAAAGCCACACCCTATCCAATTATTGTGTCCATGTTGTTAGTTGTGCTTTAGTGAGCCAAAAAAATAGTGTGGGTTTGCTTAATATTTTTAAAACAAACTTACTTTATGGTATATATTTATATGATAGTGAGTTGAAGTAGAACAAGCTTAAACACTCTATCTTTTCCACCTTTTCTGGTTTGTAATTAATAGAATTCAACTAACTAATATTTTTTAATTTTAGATGGATTAAATTATTATTTTTAATGCAAAAATGGATTTTGACTCTTAAATACCCCTCTAGTAAGTAGATTTTCAATGTTCACATCTGATTTATGCAATTCCATCAATCCAAAATAATTCATGCTAAAAATTTAGGCCAAAAATGCTTATTTCCCTTCTCATTATTTTGGGTGGCCTTAAAAATACCAGTTTATAACATGTTTAGACTTTGAAATTTGAAGTATATATATAAAAAAATTATAATAAAAAATGGCATTTTTAGCAAAATTAAACATGACATGCTTGACGTATCATTAATTGAGATAGTTTGTAATTTTTTCATAGTTAGTGACTAGATTTGTTTTGCTAGTTTATAGTCACAATCACCCATAATCTCCACATGAATAAATACCAACTTTGAATTGGTGAAAGTATTTATTACCTCTCACGATGATAACTTGTAGAACTATATTAGAGATGAACTTTGTGGTAGTATGACAATCAACACATGCACGGAGATTTTTAATGATTTTGAGAGGTCTCCCAATTGCTGTGTTGATCTACCCAAAAGCCATGGCAATCTTCTCACTATGGCAGCGAAGAGATTCTTCATTAAACTCCTCATATATATAATGAAAAACAAATTTTGTATTAGGTACATACCCAAATGCCTTCTTTTTTCCATTTAATTTCACCAGATTTTCATATATCTCTTTTGTTTGTAGATGTGATTCATCTACTGTACCCAGAGAATGCAACTAGCTTTTCACCTCAATCTAGCTTTGCCCTACTTTTTTTTCAATTCTCTAGATTCCATCATGTTACTAAACTTTTCTATGAAATCCCATTGATTAAGTTATGCAGATATATTGGAAACCAATACACATGTTACATCATTGTTTGGTTCCAACCTAAGAATACATTTTGTTGCATACTTTCCCAGTATCAAGTTCCTGCAGATTCTAGAGGCACGAATCAATGTTCATTTTATCAAAAAAAAAAATTCAAATGACATGAATGGTGGGCTCCAGTATTGCAACAATAATGCTGCAACTCCTGGGACTCCCTTCTTTACTTTTATCAACCCGGTAGTTCGTAACAAACTTAAAGCGATTGTGCTGTATGCACAAGTATTAGCTCTTGCCGCGGCTGTCACTTGGTCAGTTGGCACAAGTCCGCTAGGAGCTGAAGCCAAACTCTATGAGCTCTGAGAAGAAGCTTTTTAACTGATGGACGAAAGCTAACTCAGAGGAAGCTAATCTACTTGCAGAAAGAAACTGAAAAAGCTGAAAGGAAATGCAAACCCTAGCAAACCCTAGCAAACCCTAATTTTACCAGCTAGCCCTACTGATGCAAGAAAGAGGATGAAAGCTACTGAAAGAGATGCCATCGACTTATAGGAAGGTAAAATGCATATGTCTAAGCTACTTCTACAGTAAAATCTAAAAAGAACATCTTTTTGTATTTTTGAGTAAATTGTCAGAATTATCATGCATGTGCTTTAACTGTTTTTGACTATGCAGAGGCGAGGTGAGGAATGTGATGAAAATGAGATTTTGGGGGTTGCCCAAGATCCCAAATTCTTTAAAAATCTTGATCCTGGACCTGTGGGTTATGGGCCCACTCAATCTTTGGGAAACCTTTTAATTAATTCACCGTTATAGTCTGTCTTGCTCTCATTTGAACATTCATGCAGCCGCCGCCGAGTGCCCGCAACACCATTTTTATTTACAGA
>APFE031737620.1:96385-120815 GCA_000404065.3 Pinus taeda | reverse complement strand
TTTGACTCATTTATAAAACACATAGCGTATACAATTAACACAGAACATAAACACACTTTTATATATTTACAGAACAATTACAAAGTTAAGGCCTTTCAGCCTTAAAACGAACTCATGCTCAGCTACATCTTGCCCACTCACAATTTTCTTCACAAAATAAGATATCTATTACACCCCTATTGCATTACATTTATATAAAAAGTCTTATGAAGGACCGATCCTATCCTCTTCTGATTTTTCTCGACAAAAACTCTCCAAAAAGCGTGCATGGCTATTAATAATAGGAAGTCTATCTAGTCTTATCCATTCTCTCTTTAATTTTTTTTCTTTAACTGCTTTGAGGGAGGTTTTCTCTGTTTTTTCCCTTTATTCAGCTCCGCTGGTCCACGTCTTCATGCTCCACTTGGACTTTTCTTTAATTAAGAAAAGGGTGAGATGCACCTGCATCAGACTCCCGAGGCACAAAAATTTATGACCTCCTGGTCATATGCTTCTCCTTGTCCTTAGTAATTTTAACCACTGCATTCCTTCAGTGCAACCAACCTCTGCAGTAACAACTTCCTCTGTTACATGATACCTCACCAAGCCCTCCACACTCGGTCTTTTGGCATCCTCTAGGTTGCTGCAAATCTTCTCACCTTCTTCTGCCGCCATCTGCATAAACTCTCCAACTTTAACATAGCTGTACCTCTTTCCCCTTATGTTCGCATTCTTCTTTCTTCTCTCAGGAATCCTTTCCCTGCTCTGATACCAACTGATGAAAATGAGATTTTGGGGGTTGCCCAAATTCCCAAATTCTTTAAAAATCTTGATCCTGGACCTATGGGTTATGGGCCCACTCAATCTTTGGGAAGCCTTTTAATTAATTCACCGTTATAGTCTGCCTTGCTCTCATTTGAACATTCATGCAGCCGCCGCCGAGTGCCTGCAACACCATTTTTATTTACAGAACACAAGTTTTGACTCATTTATAAAACACATAGCGTATACAATTAACACAGAACATAAATACACTTTTATATATTTATGGAACAATTACAAAGTTAAGGCCTTTCAGCCTTAAAACGAACTCATGCTCGGCTACATCTTTCCCACTCACAATTTCCTTCACAAAATAAGATATCTATTACACCCCTATTGCATTACATTTATATAAAAAGTCTTATGAAGGAACGATCCTATACTCTTCTTATTTTTCTCCACAAAAGCTCTCCAAAAAGCGTGCATGGCTATTAATAATAGGAAGTCTATCTAGTCTTATCCATTCTCTCTTTAATTTTTTTTCTTTAACTGCTTTGAGGGAGGTTTTCTCTGTTTTTTCCCTTTATTAAGCTCCGCTGGTCCACGTCTTCATGCTCCACTTGGATTTTTCTTTAATTAAGAAAAGGGTGAGATGCACCTGCATCAGAATGGAACTGGAAAGGTTCTTGTAGGAGGTTGGCAAGGTGAGAAGAGGGCCTAAGGGGTCCCTAGGATCCTTCCAGAGAGTTTCATAGAGTTTGGCTATCAAGAAACTGCTTTCGTGAGCTTCTACAGGAAGTCTGCAGGGGTTCTACAGGATGTTCTATAATTCTACAAGATGTTCTACAGGATGTTCTGAAAGGGAATTTTAGAGGGTTGATGGATGAAGAAACGTGAAGAAGTGGGTATGGGGGTGAGATAAGGGTGTGCGGAGGTCTAGGACCTGGTGGATGGAGCTGAGGAGTGGTGAGGATGGTTGGATTTGTTCAAGAAGGGGTAGAGCAATGTTGCACAAAAATATGGGAATTAGGGCAAAGCGAGAGAATGTGGCAAATGCAAGGCAAGAATCCAAGTTAGAGGGTGGAGTAGGTGGGATTGATGGAGTATGGGTAGATAGAGAGGTATTATAGGTGCGCTGCAAGTTATTTCTCAAACTGAACAAACAAAGACTCGGAAAATCAAGGACCTAGCTACTTTACCCTAATTTGACCTAAATAATAGCAAAGAAAATGAACAAAAGTTTATTTGCAACGAAATCATGTGAAATAGCTATGCAAACTAAGTAATCATGAACCTGAGCATGTAACCACAACTGGTATCAACTTCTGCAAATGAGAATCTAACACTAATAATTGCATGATGAAGCAAAGACAGTGTTCTTGGTGGCGGCAATGACACCTTGGTCCCAACTCATGGTCCCACTGAGGGAGAGGTGAGATCAGAGGTGCTTGTCAACCTTTTTCTAAAGATCTTCCCTGTTATTAACCTATCAATTCAATCTGAACATGAAAAACATTTTTAATCATCTACAATGACCTAGGTAACCATGCAAGATCCTAATTTACTTAACAAAAATTACTTTGCAACAATACTAAAAACAAATAGTAGTACACAAAGGAAGCCTTGGCACTTGGGTTGGGCCCAACCCCAAGAGCTACAGGCTCCTAAGAGAAAGCTCAGAACTAGTTCCAAATGAAACTGTTTTCCATTACTCAAAAATAACCATGTCACAAAAAAAGTTCTACAACAGTAGCTACAAAATGAGCTGAAAAATAACAGCACTATAGCGCAGAATACAACTGTTCAAAAAAGTGACATACGAAGACTGGAAGCCTTCCTATTTATGCACTACGAGGGTCTCCAATAGCCCTCCTTGACTCAAGGGGCTCAACTGCTCAAACTTCCAGTGATCAGTCACTTTACACAAAACTGCTCGGCTGCCCTTGGGAATCCTTTTCGGTGGCCTGTTGAACTCCGAGCTGAGGGTGGAGATTTCGAGGAAGGGCCATTTAATGCAAGAAAAACCCTTCCTACAAATCCTCACCCTTGTTCCTTCATGCTTGGCTGTCATCTGGCTCATAATTGCTTGGCCTTGGTCCAAAATTTGTCTAAAAATCTGCAAATACCATGTGTTAGCCTTCTTGGTTAAGTGACTAGTCTCATTCATTCAACTAACATAAATATACTCAAAAAATATGCATAAACTATGAAATATGGTGGATTGATGAAGAACAATTAGGAAAAATGAGCCTAATAAGTTACCCAATTTCAGGGCTCACCATTACCCCCTACTAAATGGGTTGCTCATCCTCTGAGCAACTAATCTAGCTCATCATCCTTGATTGCCTTGACCACCCCTCTCTCACATCCCAGGCCTCCGAGGTGATATCTTCTTCACGGTCATGAAATCCTTCTTTTCTTTCCACTTCCTCCCACTGCCTGTGTTCCTGTTCTTCTTTGACTCCTTCTGGCAGCCCCAAAAGCAAGGGAGGACTAAACTTCAGGCCGATCCAATTGGCTTACAGATTCTGCATTGATTGTTTGTAGAGGGGAACCCTTGCCAAGGCCTCCCTCATCCTTGTTCGTGAGTGGTACTCTTTCATTTTCAGGCTGTGGGACAGTGTGTTCCACCTCCGTGCACGAGCATGAACGCAGTTATCCCCCAGCAGTCTTTCCATGTCCTCAAAATGGGCTATGGCTTGAGTTTTCCGTTCAATGTAATCCGATAGGGCCTGAGAGTCATTGGCCAAGTGCTGGTGGGCATATATTAATGCTGAGGGATCCTCCGGCTCTGCTCTAATCATTAGTGGTTCACTTAGTTCCCTGCTCATAATATTTCGGACCTCTGCTGCCCTCTTTTCTTCATGATTTAGCCAAGAGGCCATGGCCATAAGTTGCACATCCCCTACCACAACATTGGGGTCCCATGAATTCATGTTGGGAAGGGCCAAGTTGTGTAAGTAGAACTCTGATAATTTGGCCTTGTCCTCTGTGGAGTCTCAAAGAAGGTATGTTTTGATGATTATTTCAGTATCTTTTCATTAGGATTTATAAACCTTTTTTCATATTGAACTAGGAAAATGATAAAGAATTATGATTAGACATGTGAGATTAATATAGAATGCTGACGACTGTCGTTTCCATGTACAGGAGGGAGGAAAAACGAGAAGTGTCCATCCTAAAGGAAAAGACAGAGATAGATTAGCTGATGTCCCTCCAACGGGAAACCGTATGCGAACCAGATCACAACGGATCAACCCAGGAAAGGAAGCGGATATACCAGCTCGTCACAGAAAAGAGAAGAAGTAACATAGGATTAACGATTATGCGTATCCCTCAGGATCCCTGATCCTGAGGGATCGCTGTTTTAGCTATTTCTGCATCTAGATATCTCCGTCGACATCCTTATATAAGGGTTAGCATTGTTAGCTGAAGGGGGGATTTTCTTAGGTAATTTCTTTTAAAAGATCAAGACTATGATCGTTATGTCCTGTTAAGACTTTCTTTACTGTAATTTTATTTCATGCATTAATACAGACTTGGTTACTCTTTTATCTTTGAGCCTGGATCAACTTTAAGCGGTGTACCCCTGGAGGATAAGGGCTCGGCCCTGGAGGACACTTGCTCTTGTATCATTACATGTGGTTTTCGTGTGGTTTGCTTATCAACGTAATCTAGTAATCTGACGTGTTTTATCCAGTTTATATCACATACTCTGTTGTGTTAATTCATCTAATGTTCCTGCAAACAAAAGTGTTGTATTGATGCTACATTATTCCTTTAAGTGCTAGTATAATATGATTAATCTTTACCGGATTACTGTTGTTGCAAGACAGAGTTATTGTGTTATGCGATTGTGACTTAAGCATTACAGAATTTATTGTGGAAGCTCTGATTTTATATGCTTGTTGATCTCTTGAATATTATTATTTCATCTTTAGATGCAATCCTATTCTTTCTAATTAGAAGTGATAACTGAGCCAAACTGGATACGTTGTGTTTTTCAATGTTGTTCCATATGTGTACATCTTTAAGAATGAAGGATTGATGTTTGGATTGGTGATATTGAATAGATTCACAGTTTGTCGGACTTAGTTACTGATCATTTCATTAGACGCTGTTCCATTTCCAGATTGTTGTTCCGTTTCTGCATTGCTTGCTGTTTCATTTCGAATTGCTGTTCCATTTTCAATTGCTATTCCATTTTGAATTGTTGTGCCATTTTCAATTGCTGTTCGATTTCAAGAGTGTTGTCCTATTTCATTACTGTTTGCTTTACTTGCTTTTGACAAGAACAATCCTCGGTTGTAGTGAGCATCGACATCTGCCTCCAAGCTCCCAGACCCCCGATCTGTTCTTCATCAGTTTCCAAAGGGATGGGTTATTGCTACCGTACCCTTGACTGATGCATTGCCTTATATTTGTCGTTTCATTTCATTTCCTTTTATCTGTTGCTTCATTTCCTGTCTGCTAAGGACAATCCCAGGCTGTAGCGAGCATCGACATCTGCCTCCAGGCTCCCAGACCTCCGACCTGTTCTCTGATTTCCTTTCTATCAGTTTCTAAAGGGATGGGTTATCGCTACCGTACCCTTCACTGATTCTTTGCTTTACGCCTGAGTGTGTGATTTAGTCTTTTGAGAGTAGTTAAGTGTAGACGCGCACCAAGTTACCTTTGTAGTTTTAACCAGCTGTACTACGAGCATTACTCTAACAAATGCTAAGCCTCAGACTGAGATACTCTTTGAAATAGCGAAACGATCCCGGATTGATATATTAACGTGAGGTAACTAGAGGTGAAAGAGACCCTTTTTATAGCTCTACATTTTGGCGCCGTTGCCAGGGATAAGAGTGTAGCCATTTGTTTTTTTGTTTTTTTTTTCATAGCAGTGTACGAACCTGCTAGGGGAGAATTGGGTTTTGAAAGCGGAAGGTAAGAACCTACGTACGGAGCATGTAAAAGACCTACTCCTTTGCCCGCTTCCCTGCAGATTTATTGATATTTGCTTAACAAGGATTTAGTAGTTAAATTGAGTGCATGACTAAGCAGAAAACGCCAGAGAAAAATTCCAAACCTTTACCAAAGCCAGAAAAAGCTAAGGGGTCGGTGACCCTTGGTCAAATAACCTTCATAGACGAAATCTATAAGAAAGCCGAATCTCAGCCCTTAGTAGGACCCAGGAAAATTATTTCCAAGCAGCCTACTAGCTCCTTTCAGGCCACAGGTTCACCATCTGTAGCCTTTGCTGAGGTGCATAGCCAAACTGACGAACAAGACTTTCAAGAAATTGAAAATTCTATTCCAGATCTATTGCAAGAAGGGAATTTTAGTAATCTTTGTGAAGGGGAAGGAGAAATAGGGGAAACTGAGGAACCAAGATCTCCTCCTAGGATAACTCAGCCATTGAGTAGCCCAGACAAAAGGAGTGCGACAAAAATTACCAGTGAAGGGACCCAATCTCCTCAGACAAAAATCCCAGATAGAGAAAGTGCTATTAAAGCTGATCCTATCAAAACCATTCCCGCTCAACCTAGGAACAACCTCCTAGATATTCCTGAAGATTATTGGCATATATTTGACCCAATGGATCAAAATCCGCCAAACACCCAAACCTCTACATTACAACACCCCATAGTGGATTCTGCAGCAAATGCCCCCATGAAAGCAATTCCCCTTCAACATATCCCTACATTTCACGGGCTTACATCAGAAGACATGGATGCATTTTTATTTGAATTTGATGTATTATGCAGGGGATATGTTTACACCACTGACCCACAGAAACTAAAACTGTTTCCCTCTACCCTGAAAGGGGCTGCTTTAAGATGGTTTATGGGATTAGGTGGTGGGGTTATAAATAATTGGGAAAAAATGAAGGAATCTTTCCTAAAAAAATATCAAGATTATTGTAGGTCTAGAGAACTAAAAGATGAAATATTCCAGATGGTAGCTAGACCAAGCGAAACATTAGAAGAGTATGTGGAACATTTCCAGTATAATTTGCAATGATCTCCCTATGCATCATTACCTTTGCCCGATAATGTGTTGAAAACAACATTAATAAGAGGCATGAAAGAACAATGGATTGAAACATTAAACATTATGGGAAAAGGGGATATTTATCAAGATAATTTTGCTGACATAATTGATTTATGCATCAGGAGTTCGAGAGGCAGTACACGAATCAAACCAGCGGAACATGATCGGTTTGTAAGAGAAAATAAAATCCCATCAGAAGGAGTAACGCGGGCGAAAATTGGAAAATTATTGGAAAATTTTAAAACCGATATACTAGGAACATCGACGACACAATTAGACGTTTTGCAGGCCAAGCAAAAGTAAATGGAGGTAGAACAGAATTTGGCAATCTTCTGCCCCAGATTTAGGAAGAAGCATAGCCATAAGGAGTGCCCACTAGATGCAGTCCAAGCATGCGCCATTTGTACAAGGGATCACTCGACGGAAAGTTGTCCCTCACTACCTGGACTGAAAGCAATATATAAGGAGGCAGAAGAAGAACTAGAAGCAGTGTATTTTCTCAACCAGCGTTGTCATTGGCAGCCGCGACAAACTGGTATGTTCTCAGACCCAGCTTCTTCTTTTCAGTATCCGAAGTATAATGCTCAACAATATAATACATGGAAAATTCAATTTCAACCCCCATTTCCAAACTCGTCACCACAGTCGTATCCTTCTGCTAATCCATGGCTAAATCAGACAAGCCAATCTAGTTGGTTGAATCCTCCTTATCCCCCACCATATTGGCAAAACAGCCCATACCCGCCACAATGAACTCCCCCTACTTCACAAAGTTCAGCCTGGCAGAATAACTGGCAGAGACCAATGAATCAGCCAGTAGGAAATGTCCCTCTCCCTCAACCTACACTGCCAGCTTTACAGCAAAATCCCTAGTCTAATCGAGACTGCAACTCCCAGCCCAACCCAACCCCAATCCAAATAACAGGCCGGTCCAATCTCTCCAAATCTTAGAAACACCAGAAGAAGGACCCGATCTGAGGGAGTGTAATGATCTTCAGCTAAGATCTGGGCGTATTATTCAAACTGAGGGAAATAAAACAGTGCAGATTGAAGATCATTTACCTAGAGAACATCTGTTACATGAAGAGGATGTGAATAAAAAACAAACTCATAATCAACCAACCACATCCTCTCCCCCGTTCCCAGAACGATTAGTCATACCTCGACCGATACAACAACCTGATTTTGACATTCTGGGAGAATTGCAAAATTTGTACATAAAAATTCCATTCCTCCAAGCCATTCAAGACATCCCCATATACGCAAAAACTATTAAAGAATTGTGCATAAAAAAACCAAGGAGGAATATAATAAATAATCCAAGAGTTCAAGTAGTCGGTACTTTATCTGACTTATTATTAGGAAAGGAAACACCTATTAAATATGAAGACCCAAGAAACCCAATAGTAACTGTCCAAATTTATGGTCAAACCCTGCCCAATGCCTTAGTTGATCTTGGAGCTGCGATCAATATCTTAACAACCGCTACTTGCGAAAATCTAGGCATTACATCTGTAGAACCTACGTCTACTTTGTTAGAATTGGCTGATCGGTCTGTGGTTAGGCCGGAAGGCATACTACATGATGTCATGGTCTCGGTTGACTCCTGGGAATATCCAACCGATTTTCTGATAATAAATCCTAAAACCTGACTTGATGGACATCCATTAATCCTAGGAAGACCTTGGCTCGCTACTGCTGATGCCTATATTGGCTATCGACAAGGGAACATGATCACAACCAAGGGGGCGGATATCAAGAATTTAGTGCTATACCCCCCTGCGCAGCCAAGTATCACAATAGTCAGAACTAATAAGCACCTTGTATCATATATTACTGATAACATTAGATCTCCATTAACTATAGAAGAAGCACTTGAGTTGAAAGACCAAATAGAAGATGATGCTATCAATAATTTCATTAGTCAAACAAAATTCACATCTCATACCCAATGTCATATGATAAAAGCAGCATTTGATAATGAAGTAGAAGAGGACCCTCTGAAAGATACGCATGATCACATAATCCGTGTTACCTCTGTTCCACATAGTAAAACGGTGGAAATTGAACCTGGAAAAACCTTAAACATTAACGCCAACCTCACATCCAACCAAGAAACAAAGCTCATCCATATGTTAAGGAAATATAAAGAAGCATTTGCATGGGACTACCCTGATATGAAAGGAATCGATCCCCAGTTATGTACACACCACATTTACATAGAAAAGGATGCAAGACCTGTTAGGCAGCCTCAGAGAAGAATGAATCCTCATCTAAAAGAAGTAGTAAAAGCCGAACTTCAAAAACTTTTAGATGTTAACTTCATCTATCCTATCTCTAATAGTAAATGGGTCTCCCCGCTTGTGGTCGTAGCGAAAAAGAATGGGAAATGGAGAATTTGCGTGGACTACAGGGAACTGAATAAAGCAACACAAAAAGATCACTTTCCTCTCCCATTCATTGACTAGGTATTAGACACTTTGGCAGGAAAGAAATTCTTTTCTTTCCTTGATGGCTTCAGTGGGTATAACCAAATACAAAGATCAGGACAAAACTACCTTTACTTGTCCTTGGGGAACATTCGCCTACCGAGTTTTACCTTTTGGCTTATGCAATGCCCCTGCTACATTCCAAAGGGCTATCCTTAGCATTTTTGCAGACCTAATAAATGAAGGACTGGAAGTATATATGGATGACTTTACTCCATACGTAGACGATTTTGACCCAGCATTGGATACACTAGAAAAACTCCTACAACGTTGCATTACTACCAGGCTTTGTTTGAGCCATGAAAAATGTTATATGATGATGACAGAATGAATTATTTTAGGACACTATATTTTAGCAGCTGGCATTCAGGTAGATCCAGCCAAAATTCAAATACTTTTGCTTATTCCTACTCCTACCACTCAAACAGAGGTACGTAGCTTTCTCGGATTCTCTGGTTACTACAGAAGGTTTATAGAACATTATTCACGTATTGCTGTACCCTTGTATGCACTAACTGGTAACGTTGATTTTCTTTGGACAGAGAAATGTGAATGTGCTTTCAACGATCTGAAGAAGCTCGTATCTACAGCTCCAGTCCTTCGAGGACCAAATTGGGACCTGCCGTTCCAGATATCATCCGATGCCTCAGACACAACCATTGGAGTAGTCCTTGGACAGGAGGAGGATAGAAAACCATATGTGATTTATTACATCAGCAAAAATATATCCCCTGCTGAATTAAACTATACGGTCACTGAAAAAGAATTTCTAGCTGTTATACACGTTGTTAATAAATTCAAACATTACATTACCGGATATCCTGTTATCTTGTACACAGATCATTCTGCTATAAAATATTTAGCAAACAAACCTATCACAAATGGTAGAATAACTGGATGGCTGATTTTATTGCAGGAATTCGGTATTACAATCAAGGATCGCCCCGGGAAAGAAAATCCAGTAGCGGATTTCCTCTCAAGAATTCCAAAACCAGTTAATGCAGCAGTAGTTGAAGATCAATTTCCAAACAAGCATCTCTTTGTTGTTGCTGTTCAAACACCCTGGTATGCTGACGTTGCAAATTACCTAGCAGTAGGTAAGTTACCAAAACATTTAACCCCTAATGAGCGAAAACAGATTGTTCGGCAAAGCACTAGATTTTCCTGGACTAGGGGCTATTTGTTTCATACAGGGGCAGACATGCATATCAAGAGATGCATTCGAGAGGATGAAATTTTTGACATATTGAAGGCCTGCCATGACCAACCATGTGGTGGACATTTCGCTGACCGTAGGACTGGACACAAAGTGTTACAAACAGGGTATTATTGGCCCACCATTTTCAAAGATGCAAAGAAATTTGTCCAAGCCTATGACAGTTGCCAACGAGCAGGACGCCCTAGTCAGTCGGATGAAATGCCTCTGAAACCACAACTAGTCATCGAACCACTCGAGCGATGGGCTCTTGATTTTGTGGGACCAATCAACCCACCATCAAACCAAAAAACATACATTTTGGTGGCAACAGAATACGTCACCAAGTGGATTGAAGCAGAGGCATTGCCACGGGCTACAAAGGAATTTGTTATACAGTTCCTGTGTCATCTATTTGTACGTTATGGCCTCCCAAGGGAAATAATTACAGACGGTGGACCATAATTTGCTGGAAACACAATAGCTGCAACACTCAACAACTATCATGTCCAGCACAAAATTATTACCCCATATCACCCACAGGCAAATGGGCAAGTAGAGAGCAACAATAAAATAATAGAAACAATTCTAACAAAAATTGTTGCATCACATAGACGTGATTGGACTGCTAGACTACCGAAAGCATTGTGGGCTTATAGAACAACATGGAGGAGTACCACCGGTTACTCACCTTATCAGCTAATGTTTGGAAAACAACCTATTTTCCCCATAGAATTCGAAATCCGAACATTACGAACAACACAGGAAGTTGGTTTAGACCTAACTGAGGCACAGACTAATCACCTACAACATATCAATGAGCTGGATGAAATGAGGCTCTCTGCACTTCAACATACTGCCCTGATACAACATCATAGGGCTAAATGGCATGATGCTCTCATTAAAAATAAAGTCTTCCACGAAGGAGACTGGGCTCTTTTGTACGACTCCAGGTTTCAGGACTTCCCCGGGAAACTCCAGACTCATTGGCTGGGACCATACGAAATCCAGAAAGTACATGATAATGGTACCCTTACTTTAATTACTATTGATGGTTCTGGATATACCTTTAAGGCAAATGGCCATCGAGTCCGTCTCTATCACAAACCACTTACTCGGGAATCCTTCTGCCAACAGCTATGCCAAAATTCAGATATGGAGATCTTAGGGGAGGAAGACAAGTCTTCCTCGCCTGTAGTTCATTAAGAAATTTACTTTTCTTTACATTCTATATATAATTTCTTGAATTACTTTTTATACATAGCCTTGAATCAAGTTTTTCTACCTCTGCTGTTCCTTTTGCAAAGGAACAACATTTGTGAGTTTTTGCTATTCCTTTTCCAAAGGAACAACATTTGTGAGTTTTGTTGTTCCTTTTCCAAAGGAACAACATTTGTGAGTTTCTTCCGTTCCTTTTCTAAAGGAGCAACACCTTCTTGATTTTGATTTTCGCTGTCCCTTTTTCAAAGGAACAACATTTTTGCTTTCCGCTGTTCCTTTTGACAAAGGAACAACACTTTTCGATTTCTGCTGTTCCTTTTCCAAAGGAACGACATTTGTGTGTTTTGCTGTTCCTTTTCTAAAGGAACAACATTTTTGCTTTCTGTTGTTCCTTTTACAAAGGAACAACACTTTTTGATTTTTGCGTGTCCCTTTTCCAAAGGAACCACATTTGTGTGTTTTGCTGTTCCTTTTCCAAAGGAACAACATTTTCGTTTTTGCTTTCTGCTGTTCCTTTTACAAAGGAACACCACTCTTTGATTTTTGCTGATCCTTTTTCAAAGGAACAACATTTTGTTTGATTTTTGTTGTTCCTTTTTTTTCAAAAAGGACAACATTTGTGAACCAGTGTTGTTCCCTTCCTCAAAGAAGAATGCCACTTGCATGATTTTTCCCTCCTTGTGAAGCAGCTTATTCCTTTTGCCATTTTAAATCGAGGATGAATTGGCCAAAGTTTTGGCCAATATGGGCGAATACGGCCAACCTCCGAGTCCATCAGACCTCCATGCCGGAGAGAAACCCCAGGAGAAAGATGCACCCGAGGAGGCAGAAGTAGATAATCTATCCATTCATGATGAAAATATGTCAGAAGATGTTGAGCAGGAACAACTTGTTCCTAATTAGAAGGCACCAGAAGGATGTCCGGAGGAAATAAGGGAAGAAGAAGAATTAGCCCAAAAAAGAACAGACCCAATTAGGGTTCTTACCCCGGAACAGTCACCCCAGGAAGAAAACCAGGAAGATAGCCACAGTCCAACCCGTAGTAAACAGCCTGTTGTTCCTTCTAAAGAAATGGCAGAAATAAGGGAATTACGAAAGGAACAACAGAGATTATTGAACATCATAGTCCAGCTTCACCAGCAGATTAGGATCCTGAAGGCGAGGCAAAGGGTAAAAGGAAGAAAAGGTTCGACCACATCGGTAAAATCCTTTAAGGGCAAGAGGCGGAGGAATAGAATCCATCCTATTGCCCGAAACCCTGACAAAAGCCAAGCTGCTATTTCAAATGAAGCTGGAAAGCAGACTGCTGTTCCAATTGAAAAGGAACAGCAAGGGGCTGATGTTCGTGTTAAAATAGAAAAAGATGATAAGATAGTCCAAACAGGGGCACCACCTTTAGGAATAATAAGGGTTCTGAACTCAAAGCAGCGCAACAAGAAAGTTCAGGTAAAGCTCTCGGCCTTCACGGCCGCATGGAAAAAGGATCCAAAAATGATAACCCTTCAAAGAAATTTGGAGCAGGCACAACAAGAAGCAGAAAAACATAAGGAGCAAATGGTCCCCCGAGAGAAATATGAAGAATTACAGCAGCAGCTAAGGAACGTCAACTTATCTGAAAGCCAGGCCTTCGAGGGATGGCGGAAGGAACAAGAGAAAGTTGCAAAGGTAACTTGTAGACTAGATGTAGTTATCAAACATATGGATACCTTGTGTTCTCTATATAATGACGTCCTAGCATGTAGAGCCCCTGCTAAAAACTATGCCCTATTTTTAATGGAAAGGTATTTACAATTGAAAATAAAGGATGTCAAAGCAGGCGCTCCTATACAGATTAACACTATAGATGATTTCATAAATTGCTGTAAAAATTACGGGGTGAAAGTGCAGAGATTATTATGTGAATTTTACTTGCATAACCTTGTACTAGAACAAGAGACTGAACTGAACCCTGGCCCTTTTGTTTGGGACATTCAATTGCAAGCATTTATTTCATTTGCAATTAATCAAATTAAATGGCTCAAAGCTTACAACGCTTTCAAAAACAAGAAAACGGATTAGATCTATGGGTGAGAGCTGAACCTAGGGATCCAGCACAGTTATGGAGGAGACAAGAAACCTTATGAGGGCTCCAGGAGTGATTGAAGCACTAGGACCCATGCATGAGGCAATCATTCGACAGGGACTTGAATACTTTTCCTCTATTAAAGACCCTGCCATTGATGCAGCTAAATTTCGATATCGAATATCTATTCCGAATATCCAGCTCAGAGAACCATTTAAATATGAGAAACTTAAACTTGCTGCCAACTGTTTTCCCCTCTATGGCGAAATTGTTTTGAGGGCAGGGCCATCCTGGTTAGGATATAGGTTCTGGAGTCCAATCATTTGGCATCCAGCACCCGGGTACCAAGCCCTGTATGAGATGCCTAAGGGTCAAACATTCCACCTCTTTGATTATTTAGTTTCGCATCACGGCTGCAGACCCTCACATGAGATTCCGACTCCAGCTTACTCACTCACTACATTGCATGTCAACTACAATGTTTTCATGAGGCCATGAAAAAGGGTAAGCTGGGGTGTGTGTGGAGTCTCAAAGAAGGTATGTTTTGATGATTATTTCAGTATCTTTTCATTAGGATTTATAACCCTTTTTGCATCTTGAACTAGGAAAATGATAAAGAATTATGATTAGACATGTGAGATTAATATAGAACGCTGACGACTGTCGTTTCCATGTACAGGAGGGAGGAAAAATGAGAACTGGCCATCCTAAAGGAAAAGACAGAGATAGACTAACTGTTGTCCCTCCAACGGGAAACCGTATGTGAACAGATCACAGCGGATCAACCCAGGAAAGGAAGCAGAGATACCAGCTCGGCACAGAAAAGAGAAGAAGTAACATAGGATTAACGATTATGCGTATCCCTCAGGATCCCTGATCCTGAGGGATCGCTATTTTAGCTATTTCTGCATCTAGATATCTCTGTCGACATCCTTATATAAGGGTTAGCATTGTTAGCCGAAGGGGGGATGTTCTTAGGTAATTTCTTTTAAAAGATCAAGACTATGATCGTTATGTCCTGTTAAGACTTGCTTTACTGTAATTTTATTTCATGCATTAATACAGACTTGGTTACTCTTTTATCTTTGACCCTGGATCAACTTCAAGCGGTGTAACCTTAGAGGCTAAGGGCCCGGCCCTTGAGGACACTTGCTCTTGTATCATTACATGTGGTTTTCATGTGGTTTGCTTATCAACGTAATCTGGTAATCTGACGTGTTTTATCTAGTTTATATCACATACTCTGTTGTGTTAATTCATCTAATGTTCCTGCAAACAAAAGTGTTGCATTGACGCTAAATTATTCCTTTAAGTGCTAGTATAATACGATTAATCTTTACAGGATTACTGTTGTTGCAAGATAGAGTTCTTGTGTTATGCGATTGCGACTTAAGCATTACAGAATTTATTGTGGAAGCTCTGATTTTATATGCTTGTTGATCTCTTGAATATTATTGTTTCATCTTTAGATGCAATCGTATGTTTTCTAATTAGAAGTGATAACTGAACCAAACTGGATATGTTGTGTTTTTCAATGTTGTTCCATATGTGTACATCTTTAATAATGAAGGATTGATGTTTGGATTGGTGAGATTGAATAGATTCACAGTTTGTCGGACTTAGTTACTGATCATTTCCTTAGACGTTGTTCCATTTCTAGATTGCTGTTCCATTTCTGCATTGCTTGCTGTTTCATTTCGAATTGCTGTTCCATTTTGAATTGCTGTTCCATTTTGAATTGCTGTTCCATTTTCAATTGTTGTTCGATTTCAAGAGTGTTGTCCTATTTCATTACTGTTCTCTTTACTTGCTTTTGACAAGAACAATCTTCGGCTGTAGTGAGCATCGGCATCTGCCTCCAGGCTCCCAGACCCTCGATCTGTTCTTCATCAGTTTCCAAAGGGATGGGTTATTGCTACCGTACCCTTGACTGATGCATTGCCTTATATTTGCCGTTTCATTTCATTTCCTTTTATCTGCTGCTTCATTTCCTGTCTGCTAAGGACAATCCTAGGCTGTAGTGAGCATTAGCATCTGCCTCCAGGCTCCCAGACCTCCGACCTATTCTCTGATTTCCTTTCTATCAGTTTCTAAAGGGATGGGTTATCGCTACCGTACCCTTGACTGATTCTTTGCTTTACGCCTGAGTGTGTGATTTAGTCTTTTGAGAGTAGTTAAGTGTAGACGCGCACCAATTTACCTTTGTAGTTTTAACCAGTTGTACTACGAGCATTACTCTGACAAATGCTAAGCCTCAGACTCAGACACTCTTTGAAATAGCGAAACGATCCCGGATTGACATATTAATGTGAGGTAACTAGAGGTGAAAGAGACCCTTTTTATAGCTCTACATCCTCTGATGAGCTACTGTCACATAAAGCGATGAATTGATGGTAGTTTTGAAATGGAGTGGTGCCCCTTTGGGCCAAGGTGTTGATCTGGAATTACAACCATTGATCCTTAAGGTATAAGGCATATGACTTGGAAGGTTGCCTACACTGCATGGCCTCTACTGCCCAGCTTGCCATGCAGGCCAGTTGGGCTTCCTTCTCTTGTACCTGTTTCCTTAGAGACTGTATCTCCTATCCTGCTTGCAATTCCTTTTCCTGTAGCTATCTAGTTAGTGCCTCAACCTTAGCCTGCAGCACGTCCTTTCTTTGCTGTTCATCAGAGGTTTCTTTGTCTATTGGAGGTTTCTCTTGTTGCTGTTGTTCTCCCAAGTTGTGGGGCCTATCTTCCTTATAGTGTCCCTATAGTTGTAGCTGCTGTTTTAGTAGCTTGTTTTCTTCTTGTAGCTTAGCCCGCTGGTTGCTTTCCACATGCCGTACCATAGCCAATTCCTTCCTTGCCTCCTTGAGCTGTTCTTCTAGGGGACCTATGTCTGCCACACCCTTGGACTTGGCGATCTTCATCCAAGTGTGAGTCCTTACTCTCTCTTCTTCTAGTGCAAAGAAAAGTGGCACCGCGAATTTTTGGGGAATTATCTTCTCGACCTCTAACAGGTTATAATAGGAGCCCAAGCTAGGTTGAGAGCTTGGTTCCAAAATTTTCTCAGCCTTTCCTTCTTCCTGTGATGATTTAGTTGCCTTTTCCTCCAATTCTTCGTTCTCCTTTAGCTTAGCCAGAGTTTCCTATAGAACCATCTCAGCTTCCTGTAGAGATGTTTTTGTGTCCATCATCCTAAGCCTCTCTCTTCAGGTGGAGGGTTTTGGACTTCCCCGTTCATAGGTGATGGATACTTTTGAAGGAGACTCTTCCTTTTGTTTAGCTGTGGTGTCCTCAATCGTAATTGGCTCCTTTGACTGTGGCTGGGGTCTGCCACTTTTAATCCGCGTGATCCTTCTTGCCTTAAAGTACATGGAGGGCTCCCTTTTTTGCTTCCCTTTTTGTTTTGGAGATGTGCTTAAGGCAGCCATCATAGCTGCTGCCTCCCTGACCAAAATCTTAGGTGATTTCTCATTTTTTTGTTCTGTTTTCATGCTTCCTATAGAAAGTCCTATGTCAACTGTTTTCATGCTTCCTGTAGAAACTGTTTCAACTGTTTCGATTTGCTTGGCTGGATGTGTCTTTCCTTTTAATTTCTGTGTGGTTGCCTTGGTTGTTCCCTCCTTTGTTTGGAATTTTTTAGTCCTCTTTGCTCTATTCTGCAATCACTTTTCCCCGAGTGTTTGTGCCATTGTTCCTCCCACTATTTTGGGCTCAGCAATTTGGCCCTTTCCCCGTTCCTCTTTCTATCCTTTTTGTGTTTGTTTGCCCTGTGTTTCTTTACCACTGGCTTTCTCTAACGCTTCAATGTGTTCCCTTTCTTCACTGTTGGATGAGGTGAGCTCCTCGGCCAGAATTCGAATATCATCATCTCTGGACATGTTTCGGAAAATCTCCCAAGAGAGGGGGACAATGTAGGTGTGGAGGGCATCTTCCACTAAACGTTTGATGAGCCCATGATGGGCTAACTGATCCGATGTCCCTTCCTTCAATTTTGTGCCACATTCAATAATGATTGCAGAAGAAAATAGGGGATGCTCAACTTCTTTTCTGGAGGTAAATCCATTCCATGTCTTAGTTCATTCAGCAACCGGAAATGATAGCCGTAGACATTGCTGAATCTCCCTTCACAGGTAATGTATTTCATGATTTTAAAACTGACTTCGCTACACAGAGGATGTAAGCTGGCTCTCCAGACCCCGTTCTTGTCTTCTGTAGGATGTTCCTCAGGAAGAAAGAATGCTTTCTTGGCTGCTTGGCCCAATTCCCTCTCTTCTTTGCTCTAGGGTATCCCTAATGGTAGACCAGTAACTTGACTAATGAGCTCAGGGGTAAGCTTTAGGGTCAACCCTCTGAAATTCGCTGTGGCCTGTGTCTTTGATTTAGGTTGCAGAGACATTAAAAATTCCTCCGTTATCTCATTGTCATGACCCTGAATTTTGTCACAAAAGGACATCCAATTGGCACGGGTGAAGAGGTTCACCACTTCAGGATGCTCTCGCAACTTACTGGGATCCGAGGGTTCTTTCCTGATAAACCCCTCAGGCATGGTGAGCGTGCTCTGTTTCATGCTCTTACCAGAAAAGGGAATGTTGTTTATGGTTTCCTCCTTTGAACTTCAAAAAGGGTCTCTCGGGTGTTCAAATTTTAATTAGCACCAATTCTCTGGTTCTAAGGTTGTTTCTGCCCAAAACTCGGCGGTCCGTTTATGGAAGGAAAAATTGGGTTTCCATAGATAGAGTACATAGCTCAATTTTCATCCCCAGCATACATACAACCATGTAAATTCAAATTCTTCATACACAGGCTAGCCCTCACAGTTGCGTATCTTTTCTACAGGATTTGTTTTTTTTAACAGGAACCATGGAGGAGAATTTTGACTCAGAAACGACTGAGAAATTCCATGCAACACACAGGAAAAATGCTATTTTCAACTCACAGTCAGACTTGTCTCTAACTCTCCAATTCAAGACAGTTCAATTCACCACCTTTTCGAAACATACCATGCATGGAAGAGTGTTTTCGAGCCTACCTCTCTTGGAACTCCAAATTCGATGAAGAAAAACCCAGGCTGCCCTACTCCAGAAAACTGTGTCGTACTTCATGTAGAGCTTCTTCCTGTAGAACTCTTGCTGGTTTCTGTAGGATGTCCTTGTGCCTCTGAAGGAGCCCGATACGGCAGATATTTTTGAAACAGGCCGAAAATCTCGGTGGAGGATGACGGGATAACAGATTTTGGAAGCAGAGGATGCGTACTTCAGCCGAGGACGTTGCAAGTGCAAATGAACAGCGGGTGGTGAGAGTCTTCAACCGAGCATCTTTTAACTGCAACGCAATTCGTGGCGAGGGGGTGAGGTGGCTGGATGGAGCCGTTGATCCAACGTCACAGCCATAATTCCCCTGTGTGTTTCTGACTGCCATCACCTCCCCTGTGCCATTAACTGCTACCACCACTGCCAGTCCCAACGCTTTTTTCCCTGACTGGACACTCCACACGTGTTGGCTGCATGTCTTGTCGGCGATTCTGAATGCAACCAAGCTTGTTCAGATCCCACGAAGCTTTATAGTTGGCGGAGGGTGGCCAGTTGACTGACCACCGATCCCATTCATTCCGGACCATTTTCACAGCATGCAGTTTTCAGAATATAGTTTATGCAATCGACGAATGAGGTTAGACACTTACCTGCATGGCCATGGCCGCATTATGTAGACTTCAGGTCTTGGAACCACTACCTCGCTTGCTGCTTCCTTTTGAACAGGTGTTAGAACCCATTCCTTCATTCGTGAATGTTGTATGTACGAGTTTTGGAACCCGATCCTTTGGTTGTTATCGCTGCATGCACAGGTTCTGCTTTGTTTCAGCTGCCAAGGATATTTCACGTCCAAAGTGATCCCTCTACATGTTCCTTGTGTTGATTTCGACTGTCCCTGCCTCCAAAGTATGTGTTCCAGAGGGATCTGCTACTACAAGATTGCTGTAGGATGTCCTATAGCTACTTCTTGTCCTGGGATGCAGGCTAAACGAGCAGTGCTATATTGTTGACGAGGGCAGGATTCGTTGATGAAGAGTCTAGATGGAGTTTGGACAGGTAGGGTGTGTGAGACTTTGTTGCTTGACTTGTCACTTAAAAATTCTTGCTATCAATTTGAGGAAAACAGGGTTTCTTGCATGACTGTGCAGGAACACATAACCAGGTGGGTGACGGAGGCGTAAAGAGATGGAACAGGGTGCCATATGGTGATAGGTGGAAACAGGGGTGGCTGGAGGGCTAACAAACAGATTTCAACCTTCAGATTCCCTTCCAAAATTGAATTTGGCTCGCCTGAAGGTTCTACAGGATGTTTCCTGTAGAAATACAGAACTTCCTGTAGAAAGCCCAGAACTTCCTGTAGAAGGTGGAATCTCATCCTGAATGTGATCAAATCCTAGGAAAGGCGAGTGGTCATGGAGGGAGTGTCTATAGGGATTTCCTGTAGCCTGGTACTGACTCCTATCCTTGTTTTGCATGACCCCTCCAACCTGCAATGTATTCCTTGCAACCTGCAATTATTTCATAGAGATTAAGCTTATTTCTTGTTGTTTCCTTTTTCCTCTTTTTTTTTTTTGTGAGATAGTAGGGGTGCCTCCATGAGGTTTTCACTTTCACTCTCTGCCCTGGGTGCCTCTAAGAGGTTTTCACCCAAGGATCTTTTTATTCCTTTTTTTTTTATGATTAAGGTGTGGGTGGAATACAGACAGGGCCCTGCTCCACTACCAGCACTGGTTTGTCCAAAGTTTCAATGAACTCCTGCCTCGAAAGGAGTTTCCTGTAGATTTTCAATCGATGCCCATTAACGAGCATGCAGATGGCTTTTTCATCAATGGTCCTAATAAGGACTGAACAATTGTCGTTGAATTTCTCCACTATGTATGGTCCTAACCATCTTTCCCTCAGCTTCCCTTTGAAATCCTTGTATCTTGAGTCATACAGCAGCGCCCAATCTCCTGGCTAGAATTGCTTTTCATTAAGGTGTCGGTCATGCCATATCTTTCTCTGGAGTTGAACTAATTCTAAGTGAAGGAGGGCCTGCATTCTCTATTCATCTAATCCATTTAGCTGCAGTATTATTTCACGTTGATCATGGCTGAGATCTAAGTCCAGCTAAGCTTCCACCCTCAATGTGTTGTACTCGAACTCTATGGACAGCAAAGCTTTCTTCCCATAGACCAGTTCATAAGGTGTGAAACCGGTTGTAGTTTTCCAAGTGGTGTTTCAGGCCCAGGTGGCCTCAACCAGGCGATCTGCCCAATCCTTTCTGCTGCTGCTCACCACCTTAGTCAAAATCTATTCCAATGATCTATTAGTGACTTCCACCTGCCCATTTGCTTGTGGGTGATATGGGGTGGAAGTTCTGTGCTTGATCTTGTGATGAGCGAGCAGGTCTTCAATCAGGTTAGAGGTGAACTGGCTTCCTTGATTGGTGACTAAATCTCTTGGGTAGCCAAACTTGTAGAAGATATTTTGCCTTAAAAACTTAGCCACTTTTTCTTCTGTCGCTGCCTTGATTGCCTTTGTTTCTACCCACTTTGTCAAGTAGTCAGTGCACACAATGATGTAAGACCTTTGCTTTGAAGGAGGGTTGATAGGACCCACAAAATCCATGCCCCATTTCTCAAATGGCTCGAAGGTCACTTGAGGTTGGAGCGGCATTTCATCCCTTGGAGTCGGTTTCCCCATCCTCTGACATCAGTCACACTGGCTGATGTATCTTCTGACATCCTGATGAAGAGTAGGCCAATACTAGCCTGCCTGTAGAATTTTGAAGGCAGTCCTTTTTTCTGCAAAGTGGCCTCCACAGGGCCCATCGTGACAGGTTAGGAGGATGTCAAAGACTTCCTCCTCCCTAACACAATGCCGCAAGATCTGATCTAGTCCAAGTTTAAATAGGTTACCCCGATCCAAGTGAATGGGGCACTCTTCCTCACAATTCTACTCTTCTCCTCTGAGGATAGGTGTGGAGGGAACTGTGCTAAGACCAAGTAATTTGCTATATCATCAAACCATGGAGAGAGTATTGAGATAGCAAATAGGTGTTCATTTGGCATCTAGTCATCCATTATCCCTTCTTCACTTGCAGGCAAATCCAATCTAGACAGGAAGTCAACAACAACATTTTCCTTACCTCGCTTGTCAAAAATGGTCAAATCAAATTGCTGCAACAGAAGTAACCATCTAATGATACGATCATTTACATCAGGCTTATTCATTAAATATCTAATTGCAGCATGATCAGTGTGTACGAATGTTTGATAACCAGTGATGTAGTGTTTGAACTTGTTTAGGGAATGGACTATAGCCAGGAACTATTTCTCGGTTACAGTATAGTTCATTTCTGCCTTGGACAGGTTTTTGCTGATGAAGTATATGGCATATGGTAGTTTCTCCTCAACTTTTCCTAAGGATACCCCTATGGCTTTGTTCGAGGCATCAGTGTGGATGTGGAAAGGTAGGGCCCAGTTTGGACCTCTCAAAATCGGGGCAGGCACTAGCTTATCTTTCAACTTATCCAGAGCCCCTTGACAGTCGTCAATCCATTTAAACTCAACATCTTTCCCTAAGAGGCTAAAAAATGGCGAGGCTAGCTTACTGAAATCTTTAATGAATCTTCTATAATATCCTGCTAAGCCTAGAAAAATCCGAACATCTCTTACCTTTTGAGGAGGTGGAACCTTTTGAATGATAGCAATCTTGTTAGGGTCCACCTGTAACCCTTGCTGAGAAATTGTATAACCTAGCACGGTCCCTTTAGTCATCAGGAATTCACATTTTTCGGGACTGAGGGATAGGTTCATCTCAATACACTTGGTTAAAACTTTTCCCAGGTTAGCCAATGCTTCTTGGAAGTTGGACCCATAAAGAGTAAAGTCATCCATATAGATCTCCACCGAATCGTGAACCAGTTCAGCAAATATGCTCAATACTGCTCTCTGGAAAGTGGCAGGAGCATTGCATAGCCCAAAGGGAAGGACCCGGTAGGCAAAGGTACCCCATGGACAAGTGAAGGTGGTCTTATCTTGGTCTTTCGGGCTGATTTGGATCTGATTATACCTGCTGAACCCATCTAGGAAAGATAAAAACTTTTTCCCTGGCAGTCCATCCAACACTTGATCTATGAAAGGCAAAGGGAAATGGTCCTTCTTGGTGGATTTGTTAAGTTCTCGGTACTCTACATAGATTCTCCATTTCCCGTTTTTCTTGGGCACAAGCACCAGAGGTGAGACCCACTCATTGTCAGAGATGGGGTAGATGAATCCTACTTCCAACAACTTTTACAATTCCTCTTTGACAATGTCCTTAAGGGCTAGATTCATTCCCCTCTGAGGCTGCCTGGCAGGTTTACAATCCTCCTTAATGTAAATGTGATGGGTATAGACTGAAGGGTGGACTCCTTTCATCTCCTTATAGCTCCAAGCGAAAGCATCCAAATGGTGGTTCAATACACTACACAACTCCTTCTCTTGGGAGGGAGATAGGGATGAGCTGATCTTTAAGGTTCTTCCAGGGCCAAATTCCACATTCTTAACTCTGGGAGAGGTCGGATCAGCCACACAGAGGTCCACTAAAGTGCTGGCTTGGGTACCTTCCACCAACTCCTCTAATGACAGTGCACTGGGAGGTGGATTTTGAATCAAATTCTCAATCAAGTCATCCTCAGTTTGAGGCCCCCCCTTGGTGGCTTCTACTGTGCACAATGGTGCAGAGTAGACCTCATCCTCATCTCCCTCATCCAACCAGAGTGGTAAATCATGTTCTAGCAAGGGTTGGGCACGAGGGTATAGGACTAGCTGTTTGGACATAGGCCCATTCTTGATAGTCATGCTTCCAGCTTGACAATTGATGTAAGCATCCACAGTAACTAACGAAGGCCTTCCCAAAATGAGGGGGTATCCAATGAGTTTTGCCTTTGGCTGAAGGACTAAGAAGTCCGCAGGGTACTCCCAAGAGTCAATAGAGACCAGGACATCTTCCACAATCCCTTCGGGAGTCATGGTGGAGCGGTCTGCTAACTGCAGTACTGTCGAGGTCTTTCTTAAGGAACTTTGAAGGTTTACTTTAAGCAGAGTGTCCCTGGTCATCACATTAATGGCAGCCCCTAGATCAATAAAGGTGTGGGGGATTATGGTGCCATTGATGTGGACATCAACTATAGGACTCTTGGGGTCCAAATATTTTGGACAGATTACTTGCCCCAACATTAGATCGGACAGTTGTCCTATGACATTGATAGTTGGGGAATCTCTCTTGCGCCTACCTGGGTGCCTGAAACACTTCTCCTTGATCAATTTGTTGTAGATTGGTACAACTTTTATGGCCTGGAGGAGTGGTATTTTCACACACAACTGCTTAAGTTCTCCCAGAAGTTCAGTCTCCTCTGGGTTTAGTTGCGTGGTTACTGTTAGTCACTCAGGAAAGGGTGGAATGGATTTGGATTCACTTTCCTGCTTCTCTTCCTCATCCTCTAGGGGAGGAGGTTGGCGTTTTGGAAGGACCTTCCCAGATCGCAGGTTGATCTCTTGGATCTCGATAGCATAGTGTTGGGTTGTGTTATATTCTTTCCATGACTAACCTACGTAGTGAACCGAGGGGTTAGAGGGGGGGTGGAGCCCCCCCTTCGTTGCGCCGATTGCGTAGTGGGGGGGTCACAGGGGGGGCGGCA
>APFE031737620.1:72399-91368 GCA_000404065.3 Pinus taeda | reverse complement strand
TTTCCAGGTAACCCCATGAACCAGTGTAGTGCTGCATCCTTGAGGGTAGAAGGAAAGAGTTTCAACTTTTGCTCGTCTTCTGCATAGTCATAAGTTCGACAAAGGACAACAAACTCAAACAGGAAGGTATCAGGGCCTTTAATGGTCAAACCATGGAAGTGAGGTAAGGCTGAGGGACTGATGCTTTTCATTTTCATGTCCCCGTTAGTCTCTCGGATGGGAAAGGCACCTTCTATTCTCTCCTCTTCTCCTATACCGTTTCTTAGTTCAGCCATGGTCTTAAGAGGGATGTTCTCTTGCTCTTCTTCTGTTATAGGATCTTCGTATATCTCACGAGGTTCACCTATAGGTTCTTCTGGATCACTGCCACCAAAGAAGAGAGAAGGGTGACTCAGTGATGTGGTGGGGGTGTTGGGTAAGAATTTTCCGGTATTGTCTCTATTCCTACGAGGCATGAAATGAAATATTTTTGGTTGCTTTTGTTTTTTCTCTGCTTGTACCTGCAAAACTGAAATAGATTGAACTGCAACTAAGTAAAATCTATCTTGCTGTAATGAAAATGCGGAATTGAAATGAAAGCAGGAAAGGACTGATCTATTTTGCTGAAATGAAATTGCAGGAATGAAATGATAGGCTACGCTTGCAAAATTGAAATGCTAATCTATGCTTGCAGAATGGAAATTGCAAAATGGAAATGAAATAAACTAATTAGTAGAAGGTTGTAGTAGAAAATAGAAGAAAAGCAACAATCACAAATCTTCTGACGCTTCCCCGGCAACGGCGCAAAAAAGATGGTGGGCTCCAGTATTGCAGCAATAATGTTGCAACTCCTGGGACTCCCTTCTTTACTTTTATCAACACGGTAGTTCATAACAAACTTGGAAGTGACGGTGCTGTATGCACAAGTACTAGTTCTTGCCGCGGCTGTCACTTGGTCAGCTGGCACAAGTCCGCTAGGAGCTGAAGCCAACTTTTACGAGCATTGAGAAGAAGTTTTTTAACTGATGGACGAAAGCTAACTCAAAGGAAGCTAATCTACTTGCGGAAAGAAACTGAAAAACCTAAAAGGAAATGCAAACCCTAGCAAACCCTAATTTTACCAGCTAGCCCTATTGATGCAAGAAAGAGGATGAAAGCTACTGAAATAGATGCCATTGACTTTTAGGAAGGTAAAATGCATATGTCTAAGCTACTTCTACAGTAAAATCTGAAAAGAACATCTTTTTGTATTTTTGAGTAAATTGTCAGAATTATAATGCATGTGCTTTAACTGTTTTTGACTATGCAAAGGCGAGGTGAGGAATTGAACTAGAAAGGCGCTTGTAGGAGGTTGGGAAGGTGAGAAGAAGGCCAAAGGGATCCATAGCACCCTTCCAAAGAGTTTCATAGAGCTTGGCTATCAAGAAACCACTTTCGTGAGCTTCTCCAGGAAGTCTGCAGGGGTTCTACAGGATATTCTGTAATTCTACAGGATGTTCCAAAAGGTAATTTTGGAGGGTTGATGGATGAAGAAAGGTGAAGAAGTGGGTATGGGGGTGAGATAAGGGTGTGCGGAGGTCCAGGACCTGGTGGATGGAGCTGAGAAGTGGTGAGGATGGTTGGATTTGTTCAAGGATGGGTAGAGCAATGTTGCACAAAAATATGGGAATTAGGGCAAAACGAGAGAATGTGGCTAATGCAAGGCAAGAATCCAAGTTAGAGGGTGGATCAGGTGGGATTGATGGAGTACGGGTAGATAGAGAGGTATTATAGGTGCTCTGCAAATTATTTCTCAAACTGAACAAACAAAGACTCGGAAAATCAAGGACCTAGCTACTTTACCCTAATCTGACCTAAATAATAGCAAAGAAAATGAACAAAAGTTTATTTGAAACGAAATCATGTGAAAAAGCTATGCAAACTAAGTAATCATGAACCTGAGCATGTAACCTCAACTGGTATCAACTTCTGCAAATGAGAATCTAACACTAATAATTGCATGATGAAGCAAAGATAGTGTTTTTGGTGGCGGCAAGGACACCTTGGTCCCAGCTCATGGTCCCACTGAGGGAGAGGTGAGATCAGAGGTGCTTGACAACCTTTTTTTGAAGGTCTTCCGTGATATTAACCTATCAATTCAATCTGAACATGAAAAGCCTTTTTAATCATCAACAATGACCTAGGTAACCAAGCAAGATCCTAATCTACTTAACATAAATTACTTTGCAACAATACTAAAAATAAATAGCAGTACACAAAGGAAGCCTTGGCACTTGGGTTGGGCCCAACCCCAAGAGCTACAGGCTCCTAAGAGAAAGCTCAGAATTGGTGCCAAATGAAATTGTTTTCCATTACTAAAAAATAACCATGTCACAAAGAAAGTTGTACAACAGTAACTACAAAATGAGTTGAAAAATAACAGCACTATAGTGTAGAATACAACTGTTCAAAAAAGTAACCTACGAATGCTGGAAGCCTTCCTATTTATGCACTACGAGGGTCTCCAACAGCCCTACTTAACTCAAGGGACTCAACTGCTCAAATTGCCAGTGATCAGTCACTTTACACAAAACTGCTCGGCTGCCCTTGGGAATCCTTTTTGGTGGCCTGCTGAACTCCGAGCTGAGGGTGGAGATTTCGAGGAAGGTCCATTTAATGCAAGAAACACCCTTCCTACAAATCCGCACCCTTGTTCCTTCATGCTTGGCTGTCATCTGGCTCATAATTGCTTGGCCTTGGTCCAAAATTTGTCCAAAAATCTGCAAATACCACGTGTTAGCCTTCTTGGTTAAGTGACTAGTCTCATTCGTTCAACTAACATAACAAAACATGCATAAACTATGAAAGATGGTGGATTGATGAAGAACAATTAGGCAAAATGAGCCCAATAAGTTACCCAATTTCGGGGCTCATCAATGAATCTAATAGCTTTCATTGCCTCATCAAATTACCTTGCATGAATAAGAAGGTTAACTATATAGGCACAATGTTCTGCTCTTCGGAAGACAACATAGTCCCGAATCATTGAATCAAACAAGTGATGGTCTTGCTAAAGTATAATTGTAACTTTAATATCTAATAATATAGTTTTTAGTTTTCATAATAGATATCAATATTGTTGGTCGTAACAAAAATAATAAATGATTCAATAACACCAACTTATTAGACATTATTAGTGCCAACACCAAAACTAGCCTGCACAAAATCCCCATTAGCCCACACAAAGACAACATACATATTTATATATTTGAGATTTCAAACTGAAGTATATGTATAGCTAGTGTAAATGTTTGATGGCATGATCTTAATTTATTTACTTTATTCCAAGAAGCAAACACCTCATATTCAATATTCCAAGGGGAAATTTAAATAAACCTATAATTATGTGTTATCATTGTGAAGGATCGAATCATGTTGCCCCTTTTACTAGCCAAAATATGAACCTATCCACTTATGCAAAAGGTGTTGCTACCACAATGCTACCTATATATATTGGAAACATATGGAATTCATAAACAAAAACAAATGATTAAAACCACTAAAATAGTCCATTTTCCTTGGAGTGTTTCTCAAATATCTTGGCTTAATAGCCAAATAAAATATATGGTGATAAAATGATACAAAGAATATTTTCTACTTATTTTCAGTAGGGAGGTGGCCATTAAATACACAATACTAGAAATTATTTATCTTGATATTTAAGAACAATATTATAATGCAATTAGGATCAATCATGGTCCATAATATAGTAACTTATATGGCGAGAAAATATTTTTTGAAAAATTATGGAGAGAGCACATTCCTCCCAACCAACGAGTTACACAATAGCACCTCCCCCTAAGCTCAAACTTCTTGTCTCCTCTATTTAATGATTAAGCTCTTGTCCTAAAAGAAGATAAAATCCAAAAGGTCCCAACAGAATTTTCTTAACAAGGGACCTGCTTTTAAGGTCTACCAAGTTTTTTTACTTCACCTAGGATTTTTTTCTTTTCATTAGGAAAACGTCTTTACTTTTTCATCTTAAGCACACTTTTCTCTCCCATTTTTCTTTTCTTAACATGTTACCTAACATAGCATTTATTTCCATATAATTTTATCTTTCAACCCAACACAATGTTTCTCTCCATTTATGTTGTTTCCCCATGGTAATATTTCTTCTAGGAGTTTTGGAAGAATTTGGGAAGGTCCACCATGTGGGCTTAACCACTTATTAAATCCTATGATAACAAGAATTCTATATTGCTCAAGAGCTCTTTCCCACAACATTTCCAAAAATAAAAGCATTTGTTTATCATAAAATTTATTTAAATATTTTTTTCAACTTAAGCCATGGGTGCATGGCCAACTAATCAAAAAATAATTACAATTAAATATAAAATAATCATGTTTGTAAAACAAATTGAGGGAGGGGTATCACATCGACTCTAAGAAAATGTGAAGATTTTGATAAATTCTTTCGGATTAATCACATCATGAGTTGTTGGTTGACGTTCAAACCATCTAATGTGGAATCAGTAACTGAGAATGTTTAAATAACAAGGATGCATCTAGTTCTAGAGTTGGTCGTTAGGAAATAGATGTTAGGAATTAGCAGTTGAAAATTAGTTTAAATAAATTTTTATTATTATTTTGTTATGTTTTATTTTATTTTAATTAATATTTTTTAATTAAAATTAATATTCCAATTCAAAATTAGCTAATTTAGTTAATAAATAACTATAATAAGAATTGAATATTTGTAAATATATAATTAAAAATAAGTTCAATATGGTTATTATTAAAAATGAATAATATTCAACAATTATATTTAAATATTATTATATTAAAATATTGGATAATATTTTAATAGGGAGGTCAAAGAGGATATAAATTGCAATATAAAAGTAAAAATAATAAATTAATAATTATTGTATTGTAATTAAAAATAAATTAGGAAGAGAGGGAGGGGATCCAACTTCTACTTAATTCCAACCATTGTTCCCTTTTAAGGCTAATAGTGTGCTTTTCAATTTCAATGGCTTCTCGAAAGTTCCTATGATGGTAAGATTAATAGGGTGCTTTTCAATTTCAATGGCTTCTCGAAGCTTCCTATGATGGAAGTGCATGGGGATGACCAGAGAATCCTTGTTGCGGACATGGTGATTGGATTTCACTGCATGTTCAACTAAAGCTGAAGAAAGCGAGTGGTTGTGCATAATATCTATTGCATGTTCTTAGATTCTCTGGCTAATGGAGCAACGAGTTTCCCCAATATAGGGAATCCCACAAGAAAATGGGATGCATGTTCAACACGAGTGGTTGTACATAATATCTGTTGCATGTTCTTAGATTCTCTTGTTAATGGAGTAACGAGTTTCCCCAATATAGGGAATCCCACAAGAACATGGGATGCATGTCAGCTAAAGCTGAGGAACGAGAGTGGTTGTGCATAATATTTGTTGCATGTTCTTAGATTCTCTGGTTAATGCATAATATCTGTTGCATGTTCTTAGATTCTCTGGTTAATGCATAATATCTGTTGCATGTTCTTAGATTCTCTAGTTAATGAAGTAATGAGTTTCCCCAATGTAGGAAATTCCACAAGAACATGGGATGGAGTAGACCGCTTTCACCTAGTCTTTGACGGATCTAAGAGAATTTCTAATGGTATTAAGGGAAGGGATTTAAAGGTAACAGAAAATTTGTTCTATTTGAGAATATGATCTCCATTGTTCAACTTCCCTTTATATTTTTCTTTGTGAAATAATATTTTTAATTTGACTATTAATCTAAGACATTTGAGAAGCAATGCAAAAATAATGGACTATTTGAGAATATGATCTCCATTGTTCAACTTCCCTTTATATTTTTCTTTGTGACATAATATTTTTAATTTGACTAATCTAAGACATTTGAAAAGCAGTGCAAAAATAATGGACAATTGTGATGGTTTTAAGCATTTGCTTTTGATGAATTTCATGTGAGTAAGGGAATAGATTCATATTTTGGTTGAAAAAGGAGGAAGGTGATTTGATACTTCAGAACTATAACACTTAATGATGGGTTTGTTTAGATTTCCCCGTGAAATATGGAATATGCATGTTTGTTTTTCAAAGAATAAAGTAAATAAATAAAGCTCAAATTTTTAGGCTATCTGTTATTTAAGGTAAATAATCGGCGGGGCTCTCCTCCTCCTCCTTCCAAGCCAACTACAAGTAGAACCAACGCCCATCTAGCAAAGGAGAAGAACGCCAACGCTCATCTAGCAAAGGAGAAGAACGCAAAGCAACTACAAGTAGAAAGGGGAGAATGGTTTCGATTCCCGTTTATGATGCAGGCACCCAATCACCATATGTGTCTACCAAAGCAGCAAAGGTGGCGGCTCCCAGGATGAACCAGGGTGTTGCCGCTGTGAAAATACAGTCCACGTTCAGAGGGTTTTGTGTTCGTAATTCAAAGCCGTTGGAGAACCTGAGGATTATAGGGCAAGTGAAGTCAGACGCTGATGAAATAGGGAGGCGTCTTTCAACACAAACTCAGTTGATTCGTGGAAATGAGTACGAGTCCCGAAAACTTGACCACCAGATCTTGTCTCTGCTGCTCAGACTCGATTGTGATTCAGGTATTTATTTTGACTGCCTTTAATAACAATTAAGGGGGCATGAAACCTTAAATTATTACATGTCATCATATAATATATGCTCTTCTTTCTTTCTGTGCAGGGTGTGAAGTCATTTGTGCGTGAGTCAAGGAAGGCTGTATACCGTCTATTGCTTCAGCTGGAAGAGACACTTGATGCCGTAATCGCAGGAAAATCGATGACTATGGTGGGGCGCGGCCAACAGCTAGATCATAAGCATACCCCTGAAATGGATTCTCATTCTCACTCTGACCGAAACAGTTGTACTCCTGAAACGCAACCCCAGACAGAAGAGGTTAGGAAAAAGGAAGAGAATTGCACGATCCATGCTGCAGATTGTGAAAGGGATACTTGCGAAGAACTCAAGGGCTTGGATCTCTCCTCCTCCTCAGAAACAGTTCCAGTTCCAGTGAATGAAGCGCAGCATATAGGTGGTGAAACCATGCTCGCCTCCTCAGAAACAGTAACAGTTCCAGTTCCAGCTCCAGCTCCAGCGAATGAACCAGTCCAGCACATAGGCGGTGAAAGCATACAGTGTGATGCAGCATGTGATGGCCATGGCGATGGCATAGGGAAGGGACATGCAGCAGTAGACAAAATGGAGAATGATACAATCAAGAAGGTGTTGGCAGATCTCTACAGGAAAGTTGAATCAAATGATAAATTAATCAACGATTTAAGCTTATCAAAGGACGATGACAATGAAAGAGAAGTAAAACTCATTCATAAGTATTATCATGAATACATATTTTTTTTTTAAATATAATTCAAAATCGATTACTAAATAGAATTATAGTCTATAAATATAAGTATGAATTTTTTATTTTAATATTAATTTGGGTAGTGAAATATATCATCACTTGAAAACAAAATAATATTTAGTTTTTTTCTTTTACTTCCACGGTTAAAATAATAAGTATGATGGAAAACAAAATAATATTTAGTTTTTTACTTTTATATCCACGATTGAAATAATGAGTATGATTGAAATATGTTTCTTAATTTGGGAATACAATGCATCATAAATAACTTTAGATGGAAAAAAATGTTAATTTATGTAAAAGATTAAATGTTAAGAAAAGAACAATGGTAGAGAAAAGTGCGTTTAAACGTTAATGGACAAATTGTCCCTAAGAGCCTTTAGTGGTTGAGGATGATGGAGAATCACTGCCTTTAGTGGTTGAGGATGATGGAGAATCACTGGTGCCGTTACCAAACTTTAAAGTATGAAGGCCAGAGAGTACAATAGCACCCTGCGTTTCCTCCCATGGTGGGAAATCTATCTTGGAGATTGTCTTTGTCTTCTTGGAATAAATCTTGAATTCCTTGGCTAAGACTTTTGTAACTGAAGGTGATTCTTCATCTCTCGGTCTTTTCTCAGTTTTCTCTGTAGGGGTAAGAGTCTTTGAAGTGGTTCTGGACAAAACTTGCTCTTCTGCCTCCTACAATGTATTCTCTACCCAATCTTGTTGATTCATATATTTCTCAATCTTTGGTCTCTGGGTATGTACATAGGGGGTTGTCTTCTGTCCCAACCTCAGCTTAAAAATTACCCCAAAGGGGTCATAAGACCATGTGAAGCCCAAGGGAAAATTCATCTATTTTAGAAGGATGTATGCTTTTCCTTCTTTCTCTATTGTTACAAATAAATAACCCTATCTGTGTTTTGATTATTTGCCTCATGTATTCCAAGGCAAATATGCTCATAGGAAAATATTTGGGCAGTTTATAGGGCGGTAGCTCAGAGCCATAAACCCTGATCTCTGTATAATTTCGGTATAAATACCAATCTCCTATCTTCACCTGCTCACTGAGATGCAACACCTTTTGAATATCCTCACCATTCCGGGAAATTCGCTAGCCACTGAGTAAACAAGTTGCTTGATATATGAACTCATCACTAAAATCTTTGAACTTGTACTCCTGTGAATGCTTTCTGATAATGGAGGTCCATCAGATTATGGACTGAGGCTCACCCTGCCGATTGAGTTTCTGAACTCCAAAAGGAAACCTATCTGTATAGAAGAAAAGGAACATATGCATGAGAATGGAAGAGTATCCGAACATTCCTTCAGTTAGAAACTGAAGGAATTGTTCATGTATTACATCTGTAAAAAAGTGACCATAGTAAAAATTGATTGAAAGTCTATGGAAACGGTGGATAAAAAGCCTAAAATAGGCTCATCTACCCATTCATCTCAGAAATACCCAAGTATGCAAGACAAGACAGAGATGATCTCTTTGGTCCTTTGGGGGAAAATAGAAGAGGGATAAGGGGGGTTTTTCTTGGGCAATTGAGAATCCTCTCACAGAAAAACTTCAAAAATCCTTGCTCTTAGGGAAAAAATGAGTTTTTGGTAAATTTCTTTGAGAGTAGCAATTTAGAAGGGAGTCTGGGATTCACTTTGTGGGACCTACGACATGTGGTTTATATTCTTAGGGGTAATGGTGAGAAGGATTTCACCACTAGGGGATATGATAGTTGTTTTCCTTGAGAGATAGCAAGCTTGGCATTTGAGGAAAAACTCTGGGAAATAATGAGATTGAGGGAAAATAAATAGGGGTAGTCTAGATTTCCAAAGCCCAATTTCATCTGATTGGTCTAGATGGGTGTCTCTAAACTAGTAGTGTAATTCAAAGAGGTCGAATTCACACTATCTTTTAGGGATTTTATAGTCTCTTTCAGCTAAGGGAATGTGGTCTAAATCCATAGAGGGAGGAAGCATCGGGTTTATCACAACGACGTCAATTTTGGTTTTGGGGGCCATTGTGATAACATGGTAGAATTGTAGAGGATGACAATATTATTTGCATGGGAAAAAGAACTTGCAAGTAATTACTCTTGTCAGCAATGGATAGTAAATGAGGAAAAACATAGATTGGTTTGATGCCATTGTGAGAGTATGAGAGTGAGGAAAGAACGTGATTGAGGGTGAGTATGAAGATTTCTAGGTTTGCAATGGAGTGGGACCGTTGGCTAAAATGATTGTTTTGGGGGAGAATTTACTTTGCAACGAGAAAAAGACCACAACGAAAGGAAGTGGTGAATGGGAGGGTGCAACAGTGAATTGATGAAATGACTCTACTGTTTGTCAAAAAAATGACGCTGAAGGAAGAGAGGAAATGATTACATTTGATCCAACAAAAGAGTTGCTTCTTGTATTCTTTTATAGTAGTGAATATTGAACACTCTTTACATCATTTGAATTGGGATAATCACATTCAATATTTGTGGTCCCATTTTGTTGAATAGTAATTGGTTTTGTAGAGCATGAGCCTTAAGAAAATTCAAAGAAAGGGAAAAACACATCACCTTCCATATTCCAATTCTTATGACAAAATTCTCAACCCTTTGGTATGTTTTTTCAAAAGATTTCTATATAAATATCATGAGTATAAAATAAAAATATCTTTAATCTTGAGATTCATTCTAACTTAATTGAAGCATTTTATAAATTCTATGTTAAATATGGATTTGTCACATTTCAGAAGGATGGAAAAATCAACTACACCCACCAGAAACACTACCTTCACAAATTGATAATACAAAATGTGGGAGACCCTAAATGTAGCCATGCACCTAATTTTCCAACATTTATACACTCTTAAAAGGAAAAGGAAAATTAGTCAGCGTTACGAATAGGTGGATCATCCATGGTTAAATACATTTCTAAACTTTGAAAATAATATTATAGAAACGTCTAAATCTCTATCATACTTCTATGCTAGAATTAAAATGAAAAAAACTAAACGAGTGATATATTTTATCACGGAAATTACGAAATTCATATTTATATAAATTATATTTCTATTTAGTAATCGATTTTATTTATGTTAAAAGAATATATTTTGTATTCTTAAATTTAAAATCCTCAATTCCATAAAAACACTTTTGGGAGTATAAGAAGATGGAATCACAAATACAAAATTTGGAATTTTGGTGGGTTGGTTGGTGAGAGGTTCAATGGGATGATGAGTATGAATGAGTTTTACTTTTCTGTGTCTTTTTTATTGTCCTTGAATATATGTTACTTTAGTTGAGAAATTCTAAATCTTAAATCGTTCATTAGATTATCATTTTATTTAAATTCTGACCGACACCTTCTCAAGTGTTTTATTCTTTATTTTTTCTACTACTCGTTCTTTTCATATGCCATGACCAGCACATGATGCATCACACTATATGATTTCACCCCCTATATGTTGTTTTTCATTCAGTCGAACTATCTGTGAGGAGGGGAGATCCAATCCCTTGAGTTCTTCACATGTATCCCGTTCAAAATTTGCACCCTTTCCATATGCCATGACCATCACATGATGCATCACAATATATGATTTCACCCCTATATGTTGTTTTTCATTGGCTCGAAATATGTGTGAGGCAGGGAGCTCCAAGCCCTTGAGTTACTCAAATGTATCCCTTTCAGAATTTGCAACATTGATGGTGCACTTATCTTAGTCCTCTGGATTTTTCATAACCTCTTTTTCCTTGTGTTCCATTTCTGATAACACATGAGTACCACTCTTTGGGTGAGAGTGACAATGAGAATCTATTTCAAGGATATGCTTATGATGGTCTATCTCACCAACCCCTCCATAGACATAGAATTTTGTGCAATTATGGCATCTAGTGCGGCTGAAACACTAGACAGTTTATATCGCTCCTTCACTCACCCACAAACTAGTTCACATATCTTCATATTCTTAACAAAAGTTAATATTAATATTAATATGTATTATAGGGTTGAAAATACGAATATTTTCTATACATAGATATGTGAAATTTATACATAACGTAAATAATATGATAAAGAACCAGCGTAGATTTATGTTAATTCCAAATCTACGAAGTGTTGAGAGGAATAAAATCTCTCTAAAAGTAAATATTTTTTTCAAATTTTATACTTGGAAAAAAATTTATACATCCAAAATTTTGATCCCTCTAAACTTTTGATAGATTAGAAATAGATATATATTAATTATAAAATTAAAAATAAAAATAAAAACATATATTAAAATTCACTTTACTTTCATAATTCAGAAGAAAAAAAAAACCACATTCACATCACTATCCATTCCCACTCCTTTGGAAAGTGAGTAAGAAAATACACACGTCTTTATGAGTTTAGGCACATTCTATAGTGGATCATGGAATCACATTGAGACACATGGTTGAAAAGGTTTGGGAGGACAAAGAAGAAGTATTTTGCTGGTTTGTTGACTTCAAAAAAGCATTTGACACAGTCCATAGGGATAAGTTGTTGCGTAGAATGGAAGAACTTGAAATTCTTGTGCATTATAGAGCCGTTATCCATAGACTTTATGAAGAAGTGAAAGTCAAAATTAGAACCTCAACAGGTATTTTAGAAAGCTTTAGAAGTGACATTGGAGTCAAGCAAGGTTGCCCTCTACCCCCCACTCATTTTGGTCTATATATTGATAAATTGGAAGAGTGACTAAATCTGCAAGGTGGAGATGGTGTTCGGTTGGGGGAGTTTGTGAGAAAGCTTCTTTTATATGCTGATGATATTGTATTGATTTCTAAATCAGCCCATGGATTAGAAATGCATTTATATGCCCTTGAGAATTTTTGTAGAGCAGTCGGGATGCAAGTCAATGCTAGCAAGACCAAAATAATGATTTTTTTTCTAATAAAAGGAAGCAGAGCTAGCATACTTTCTTCTTTGAAGATGACATTCTTGAAGAAGTAAAGGAGTACAAGTACCTTGGGATTGATTTTAACAACAAACTCAATTGGGAGTACTGCACAAAGAAGAGAATTTTAGGAGGGTGGAAAGCATTATATGCTCTTCAAAATAGATGTAGAGAGGCAGAGTTATGGGATTGGAAAATGATTAAAGTGCTTTTTGGACTCCTAGTTTGTCCAATGATGCTATATGGGTGTGAATTGTGGGCTAGCAACACTCTCGTCTTAAAATGGAAACAAATTGAGAAATCCAAAAATGCTTGATCATGAGCAAGTTCAAAATAAAAAGTTCGGTACCTTATGAGATAATGTTGAGTGAAACAAGAGCAACTTCCATTGAAGCAATTGCTATGGTGCGGCTCATAAGATACCTAAAAAGAATTGAACAAATGAGAGTAGGTAGATGGCCTAATGTTATCTTCAATGAAGGCATCAGTGAAAGAAAGAAAACATGGATGAAACAAAACTACACATGGATGAAAAAATGGGATATCTACCTCAATGCTTGTCCCACAAATAGTAAGGAGCTAAAGGATTTTGTTATGGAGAAGTTTTGTAAAAATGTATGGAGAAAAGAGTTGGGTAGAAAGAAGAAATATTACATTGAGGAATTCAACCCTACGTGTGATTTACACCAAAAAGAGTTCATTGGAGCTAGCATTTCGTGGAGGGAAAAGGTTCTTATTGCTCAATTAAGGACCAGCTCACATCAACTTCGGTGTGAAACAGGATGGTGGAAAAGGCCTAAAGAAGCTTGGGAAGAAAGGGTGCACATTTTTCACGTTTGGGGCAGGGGAATCGGAAAAACATTTCATTTTGGAATGTGATGCTTTCAAAGACATCAGAGAAAGTTATGAGAACATGTTAGTATCAGTTTCTTGGCATTGTCTTTTTAGGGAAGAGATTTTTGGAAGATTGGGTCAGCTCATCATTAATTTGAATCGGAAAAGGACTGAATTGCAAAGAGCGAAAAACATGGAACTAATGGTATCATAGAATATTTTTAGTCTCGTGGACTTTAAAATATCATTTCATTTCATATAATACTTCTAGGTCCATTGTGTCAAATGTTGTTAGATTTTCTTTAATGCACCAAACAGTTGGTGGACAGAGTTTGTCTAATGGATGAGATTGTAGTCTCTGAACCACCAACCTAGTATGTCTTCTAATTTTTTGATGTAATATATTTATGGAAATGATTATTAAATAAAATAAAATTGGGTTTCTTGAATATTATTGGGTTCGAGTGAATGAAGCGTAGCATATAGGTGGTGAATTAATCATCTGCGACTAAAATTTATTTTCAAGTAAACTAACTTCTAATAAAAACTAACTTTGAAGAATAGTATTCCAACAGATCCTTCTAGTTGTCGTGTCACCTTCCCTTGAATGATTCGAGGGGTTAATTCCCAGGCTCTGTACTACAGATCTAATGTCCTCTCGAGAATGCGAAAGGGGCATGGTGGGTGAAAAGCATATTGTGGAAAGTTTAAGCCAAAGAAGCATATTTGAAAATTGGGTTTTTCGAATAATTTTGAGTTTGTGCGAATGCAGCGCAACATATAGATGGTGAAATCATGCTCTCCGCCTCAGAAATAGTTCCAATTCCAACCAATGAACCAGTACAACATATTGGCGGAGAAATCATACAGTGTGATGCAACATGTGATGGCCATGGCGATGGCATAGGGAAGGGACATGCAGCAGTAGACAAAATGAGAATGATACAATCAGAAGGTGTTGGAAGATCTCTATAGGAAAGTTGAATCAAATGATAAATTAATCAACAATTTAAGCTTTAGACCAATGATGATTTGGGGGAGGTGTTATTTTGCAACTAGTGACGAATGTGCTCTCTCCCATAATATTTCCAAAAAGATTTTCTATCCATATAACACATAACACACAATTATAGGTTTATTTATATTTCCCCTTGGAATATTGAATATGAAGTGTTTGTTTCTTGGAATAAAGTAAATAAATTAAAAGCATGACATCAAATTTTAAGCTAGCTATACATATAATTTATTTCGAAAGCTAAAATATATTGCTTATCCAAAATTAGTTCCTCTTTCTTGAAACCTTACTAGATCATATTTGTTTTTATATAAATTTAAATGAAATTGTAAGTAATCAATATCATGTACATCAATGTCATCTTTACCATAACTATATTAATTATAGTGTGTCACTAAAAACTAATGTAAAAATAATGAAATTGCATTTATTGCTTAGTGGAGTAGAAATATAAAAATGACAAATTAAGTGGACATAAAAAAATATGGTCATAGAAAAAAGTAATAAGGATATTATTTGTAAAATTTAAGTCATTGTAAGGAGTCATCCTTCACCAAGTGATTGTAGAAAGGATTCATCCTTCACTGAGTGTGGATGCTCAAACTCCCACTCATATTCTTCATGAATGAGAACTCATGTTGGTTGTGAAACACCAAGTCTATCAATAACTTGATCCTCGTTCACAACTAGTGTTCATAGAGGTCTCTGTCGACGTCCATGCCCACTTCAGGCTCGATAACTCATGATGGGCATAGATTGCATCCAAGATGTAAGAAGGCATGTATATTTCTGCCTGCTGACATTTGGGTGGCTGTCAAGCTCTTGTTATCTGTTCTTTCACTTGGTGAGCCAACATGTCGAACCTGTTTCATGCTTTACCTTCTCTGGCCAGTTGGTCTAACGCGATCACCCAACTCTGCGAGAAGGTTTCCGTGCTCTCTTGGCCATACAAGTAACATGTAAAGATGACCAATTATTGATATGCCTTGCACAATATCTTCATCTGGTAAACATGGTTGGTTTTCATCCTGAATTTGGCTGGTCCATCACCCAGTTTTTTAAGATATCTCTGGAGTTGGCATTACTACTGGGTATGCTGAAGGGTGTATCCATGGTGATCATTGGCTTCGAAATATTATACGTCTGTTCATAATACTGTGTCTTGAAGGAAAAAATCTTCATCCCACTGACACTTCTCAATGTCATTGTCTCGGAATCAGTGTGCGAGACGATCCAATGTATCATGTCTGCACAATGGAACACGAGATACTTGCATGCAATCTGATACAAGCCAGACTTGTGGATGTTCACATAGACTTGATAGTCTTTGAGATCTTCCCCAAATGTGCCTGTAAATGCATCATTGTCCTCTTGCCATTTCAACTTGATGTCCTTGTTTACAATCAACTTGGTGTCTTCATAGATCGACAGACTTGTGGACACTCGCTCAACTGTTGCTCCAGTTTCACTTCTGTCAATGTCCCTTGATCCTATCCTCTTGGAGGCCATTGATCCTAAACTCTTGAGTAGCAGATGAACACCTGCCAGATATGGAGACATAGAGACATGCATGGCAAGAAATCAATCAGTTAAAACCAAGTAAACTTGAGGAACAACATACAACATACCCGGGGATTGACTGGAAAGGATTGTGCAATTTTTCCTGGGAGGCTGGGAGACTGGTTGCCAGAATTGCACAAAAGGCATTCCGAGCTGCTAGAATTGTGTAATACGCAATCTAGACTGGCCTGCTGGCTACTGGAATTGCGCAATGCGCAATTTCTAATGGCAATTGTTGCAGGCCCATTGATTGCATTAGGAAATTTTCTGGCCCAACAATCATTGTCTCTCAGATTTGCGCAATGCAATACTGGAGGATAGTCAATGGGAAGAAATGTACATTTTATGAGATTAAGGAAAACCCTTCCCTCTGAGGATTGCGCAATGCTATCTTGATGAGGCAAAGTCCAGGCCAAGGTTGCCCAAACCCGCCGACGACCAATTGAAAGAAAATGTGAAGGTGCATGCATGGCAATACTGAGTGTAAGTAGGAGTGAATGATCGTGCATGAAAATTGTGAATGAAAGATTCAAAACACAAAACAACATGCATGTGTTTGAAGCAAGTCACTAAATCAATGATTGCTTATGCAAAACAGTGTCATGCATGCGACAATAGTGAGATGCTAATGAAAACTAAAACGGTGCTAGTACAAGCTAATATGAATGCAAACAACAACAAGTGTTCACAAAAATCAAGCAAACAACACTCACACAAGCCAAAAGACAAAAAGCGACAGGGTTTTGTCAAAAGAAAAGTTAAGAGGACTTACTCTTAAATAGTTGAGTTGGATGTGTCGAAGACTCCTGGATGTGTTGTGGGATGTCAGAGCTCCAAGATCGATGTGAATAAGTGAGCTCTGAAATGTCGAATAAATAAGTTTGAGGCTCATGACACGCATGCCACAAATTTAGGAAAAAGAGACACGTGGATGAAATATTCTATAACGATCTTTGGATGTAACGTCCAACTGCTAAAAATAGCTCCCTAAAATTTAGGGATGCTTTTTGCATGTTGCTTTTTGCTATTTTGAGAAAAAGAAGCCCATGCATGCAAGTCAAGTTTTCTTAGTCCCGGGTAGAACCGGTCAACCCAATGGAACATGAAAAATCCTGCTTGACTAAGGGGAAAAGTTGCACATTTCTGGGAGGGAGTTGGGCTGGCTACCCAGAAGGATTGCACAGTTTTTGAGCTGAGCAACTGATTGCTGCCCAGAATTGCACAATTTCTAGGTTGAGTAGTCGTGCTGGGACAAATTGTGTAGTTTCTCCAGGCAAGGTCATGATCCATATTTGAACAGGAACACAAAAAATTACATATATAACCATACATATAGTGATGCAATAGAAATAATACTTCATTTCATTACTATAAAATACTGAAATATGCTTACAAACAAAAATGGAAATAAACTAGCTAGGGTGATGGTAGCTTATCTCTGAGAAGAGATGGGTGGCTACATGCCTCTGAACTATCTTACAATGAGGCTTGAAGTCCTATTTATTGTTGAGAAACAATGGAAAACCCTAAACATCCAAAAACCTAACCCTAGGAGATGAAGCACCAAACTATGGGCCCCGTTTTGGGTAAATTGGTACATCAACTTCCCGGGGTCATAACTTTGGCATATGATATTTGTTTGACGTGCACAATACCTCGTTAGAAAGATATATCCGAGGACTACAACTTTGGGAAGAAAAAAATGAGTCCATGTTGCTCCCAGTGTTTCCCAAAAACATCATTTAGGGCCTCAAAACAGCTCCGGAAGTTCAGGACTTGAAAAACTGCTAAAAATAGTACACTATGCTACAATTATGGAAACTGAAAAACTAAAAGAGACAATGGTGGGGGTACAAGTGGAATTGGTGGGTGGCCACCAATATCCACCTCGATAATTCCTCCCCCCTTAGGAAGCAATGGTCCCCATTACGTTGAGCTCCTCCATGAGATGAGGAAACTTTTGCTGAAATTGGTCCCTGATGAGCCACTTTCCCTAGTGAAGGAGTTGGCCTACTTTGACAACTCGATACCGTTGGATCTTATACTGGTGAGTGTGCTTGATCTATGGGTCCATGATCCAATCAGTTGTAGCTCGTTCTATGCAATCTGGATTTAAGTCTATGGGTGTGAGGTGTTCTGCAATGTCGGATGTGTCTAATAATGGTGGAAAGTATGGCCGAAGGTGGTCCACATTAAACACTGGGTGCAAGCCAAGGAATGGGGGAATGTTGAGCTCAAATCTATTATCTCCCATAGCCTTGGTAATGGTGTAAGGACCATATTGGAGTGGTTTGAGTTTCTGATAGGCTCCGGTAAGGCGTTCCTTTTGCAAATGCAACCAAACTTTGTCGCCCACCTAAAACTTGTGTGGCACCCGACCAGGGAAAATTTTAAGGATGGAAATTTATCTGAAAGTTCAAAAACCTTAGCGAATCCCACTAGTCCATAATATGAAATCTATAAAATGTTTGGAGATATTTTTGTAAAAATATTCAATTTTATTTATATATATTATATTTATATTTATAATATATATATATATATCTATAATATAATATTTATATATATAATTATATATATATATAATTATTCATTTAATATATTATATATATATATATATAACTTTTTGGCAATTTTTAGGGTAAACTAATTTCATTCTATAAAATTTGGGAAAATAATTTTTACAAAAAAATGGAAATTAGCAAATCCTTTTTTTGGAAAAAGCATAGAAAATCGGCCCATGGGCGAATATTAGCCCCTAAAATTTTCCCTACACCTGATGTTGATCATGCCGCTACTTGTACTTGGCATTTGATTTCTCCAGAACGTCGTGGACCTACTGGTGAATATGTTGGATGTGCTCAATGAAGTTTTTTTCCTTATCTGTTTTAGACTGGACATAAGCCGAATCTGCTTGAGTAGCTGCAAATGCCATGGCCACATCAACGGGATATAGTGGTTGGAATCCGAAGCCCACTTGAAAAGGGTTGCAGCTAGTTGAGGTGTGGAGAGCCCGGTTATAGATGTGTTGAACATAGGGAAGGATTTCATCCCATGTGCGTGGATGTTTTGAGTTATACATGTGCAGAATGTGTACGATCATCCAGTTGACAACCTCTGTCTTGCCATCAGTTTGGGGATAGAAAGCTGTGGATTTAGTGATTTTGGTGTCCAACATCGACCAGAGACTAGACCAAAATGTACTGAGGAACTGTTATGAAACTAGCTCAAGAAAAGATAGAAAAGATAGATCAACGCCTTAGAATTCAGCCTCTTCGAGGGGGCAACCTCCTTTACATTACATAAA